>JBBPBX010017111.1:0-29717 GCA_038048925.1 Garcialebias charrua | reverse complement strand
GCATACAGTATATAGGCCGTGCTGGTTTATGAGCCGCGGTTGTCCATGTTGTAACATGAGATATTTACACAGAAAGATTTTTTAAACTTCTAATTAAATACAAGCAAGTAATTTACACAAATACGTAAAATAAGAAGACTCGTTAAAACCTAAACCAGTATGGCAGCAGTACAAAGACCGTCCAGATGTGTATTTTCTTCTGAAGGTCACAAACATCCTCCAAAACAACTCGTTCTGTGACGCTCTGCATGATGTTCCAATAAAATAAACTACAGCTGCACCGAAATGTTTGGAAGTTCAGTTAAATCGCAGTTTTTGCTTCACGTTAATCCACGCAAGCAGCAAAGCAGAAAGTCATCATCCTCCCAGCAGAGCGCTAGATGAAGTTCGAAAGAAGAATTCTGTAATCCTTAGCTGTCTGAGAGGATGAAGAGGAGGAAGGCAGAGCAAATCAGACAACAGAGGAGCTGCTTCATGAAGAAGCTACAGAGTCTTCAGATGTCTGTGCCTCGATGGAGTAGACAGTCCAACCTGTCCTGAACATCAGAGGTCAAGTTTGGACCCAAGGATGAAAACTTTCACGATAGTTAATAAATATACAAAACAAAAGGCAGCAGGTCTCTATGTGTCCATGTGATGGACTGACCCGTCCAGGGTGTACCCCGCACCTCGCACAGTGACTGCTGGACATGGGCACCGGCGACCCCCATGACCCAAAATGGAAGAAGCGTGTAAAGATATAGGATGGATGGATGGAAAAGGCAGCAGACATGACATAAGATATTACAGAAATACAATGGCTGCCTGCAGCTGAGAGAGGACTGACAGAGTCCATGGACCGATGAGACGAGTGGTGACAGGTGAGAGCAGTCAAACAGGGAACAGGTGTGAGTGGGAGGGGCATGACGGACTGTGGAGCAGGTATTATTCCTGGCACAGACAAGTCAGCAGCACCACAACTTATAAAAGAAATGACGAGTCAGCGCCACAAGTTATAAAAGAAATGACGAGTCAGCACCACAAGTTATAAAAGAAATGACGAGTCAGCACCACAAGTTATAAAAGAAATGATGAGTCAGCGCCACAACTTATAGAAGAAATGATGAGTCAGCACTACAAATTATAAAATAAATGACAAGTCAGCACCACAATTATAAAAGAAATGACGAGTCAGCACCACAAGTTATAAAAGAAATGATGAGTCAGCACAAGTTATAAAAGAAATGACGAGTCAGTGCCACAACATAAAATAAATGATGAGTCAGCACCACAAGTTATAAAAGAAATGATGAGTCAGGGCCACAAGTTATAAAAGAAATGACGAGTCAGCGCCACAACTTATAGAAGAAATGATGAGTCCGTGCCACAACTTATAAAATAAATGACGAGTCAGCACCACAATTATAAAAGAAATGACGAGTCAGCACCACAAGTTGTAAAAGAAATGACGAGTCAGCACTACAAGTTATAAAAGAAATGACGAGTCAGCACCACAAGTTATAAAAGAAATGACGAGTCAGCACCACAAGTTATAAAATAAATGACGAGTCAGTGCCACAACTTAAAATAAATGATGAGTCAGCACCACAAGTTATAAAAGAAATGATGAGTCAGGGCCACAAGTTATAAAAGAAATGACGAGTCAGCGCCACAACTTATAGAAGAAATGATGAGTCAGTGCCACAACTTATAAAATAAATGACGAGTCAGCACCACAATTATAAAAGAAATGACGAGTCAGCACCACAAGTTGTAAAAGAAATGACGAGTCAGCACTACAAGTTATAAAAGAAATGACGAGTCAGCACCACAAGTTATAAAAGAAATGACGAGTCAGCACCACAAGTTATAAAATAAATGACGAGTCAGTGCCACAACTTATAAAATAAATGATGAGTCAGCGCCACAAGTTATAAAAGAAATGATGAGTCAGCGCCACAAGTTATAAAAGAAATGACGAGTCAGCACCACAAGTTATAAAAGAAATGATGAGTCAGCGACACAACTTATAAAATAAATGACGAGTCAGCACCACAATTATAAAAGAAATGACGAGTCAGCACCACAAGTTGTAAAAAAAATGACGAGTCAGCACCACAACTTATAGAAGAAATGACGAGTCAGTGCCACAACTTATAAAATAAATGACGAGTCAGCACCACAATTATAAAAGAAATGACGAGTCAGCACCACAAGTTGTAAAAGAAATGACGAGTCAGCACCACAAGTTGTAAAAGAAATGACGAGTCAGCACCACAATTTATAGAAGAAATGATGAGTCAGCACCACAAATTATAAAATAAATGACAAGTAAGCACCACAAGTTATAAAAGAAATGACGAGTCAGCACCACAAGTTATAAAAGAAATGATGAGTCAGTGCCACAACTTATAAAATAAATGATGAGTCAGCGCCACAAGTTCTAAAAGAAATGATGAGTCAGCACCACAAGTTGTAAAAGAAATGACGAGTCAGCACCACAAGTTATAAAAGAAATGACGAGTCAGCACCACAAGTTATAAAAGAAATGACGAGTCAGTGCCACAACTTGTAAAATAAATGACAAGTCAGCACCACAATTATAAAAGAAATGACGAGTCAGCACCACAAGTTATAAAAGAAATGATGAGTCAGCACAAGTTATAAAAGAAATGACGAGTCAGTGCCACAACTTGTAAAATAAATGATGAGTCAGCGCCACAAGTTATAAAAGAAATGATGAGTCAGCGCCACAAGTTATAAAAGAAATGACGAGTCAGCGCCACAACTTATAGAAGAAATGATGAGTCAGTGCCACAACTTATAAAATAAATGACCAGTCAGCACCACAATTATAAAAGAAATGACGAGTCAGCACCACAAGTTGTAAAAGAAATGACGAGTCAGCACCACAAGTTATAAAAGAAATGACGAGTCAGTGCCACAACTTATAAAATAAATGATGAGTCAGCGCCACAAGTTATAAAAGAAATGATGAGTCAGCGCCACAACTTATAAAATAAATGATGAGTCAGCGCCATAAGTTATAAAAGAAATGATGAGTCAGTGCCACAACTTATAAAATAAATAGCGAGTCAGAACCACAAGTTATAAAAGAAATGACGAGTCAGCACCACAAGTTATTGTCAGGATTTACTCAGAGCAAGATTAAAACCCAGTGGTGCAAACAGATATCCTCAGAAGCCAGGAAGTTACAAAATAATTCACTTTAATAATCATAAAACAAATAGCTGTCGTGGCAGCAAAAACACTTACATGAATCAGAGTTGAATCAGAGACCAGAGAACACGAGGGATACCAAACGATGCGGCTGCAAAGACTGAGACACTGAACAGGGCTTATATAACCAGACAGGGCAAGAGACACAGGTGGAAATAATTGACTAATTGGAGTAACACACTAGGGGAGTATACTAAGCCAAGGAACTACCAAAAACCTGTAACATGAATAAACTATGACCTAAAACATGAATAACTAAACTGGAGCAGGGAACATGAATAAACTAAAACATGTAAAACTAATACATGCAAATCTAATCACAACAAAAACTGGAGCAAGGCAGAGAATTAAATTAAACATCAGGGGAGTGGTGGCGCAGAGGTTAAGAAGGTGCGCTTGTGATCGGTAGGTCGCCGGTTCAAGCCCCGGTACCGACAACATCAAAAGATGTGGGTGGGATAAGTGAAGCGGTCACACTTATCTCCACTCTCATCTGCCCCACTCTGGACCCTTGAGCAAGGCCCTTAACCCCCACCATCTGCTCCCTCGGGAACCCTAGATATCAGCTCTCTGCTCCACACAGAGGGCTGTGGTTGCTCGGTGGTCTGTGGTTGTGTCAGGAAGGGCATCCGGCGTAAAAATTGCCAAATCTTCGTGCGACCAGTTCGCTGTGGCGACCCCTAACGCAGGGAAAAAGCCAAAAGAAGAAGAAAAAAAAAAAAAAGTAAAACTAATACATGCAAATCTAATCACAACAAAAACTGGAGCAAGGCAGAGAATTAAATTAAACATCTACAACTTTGAAAAGGGTTGAATTAAATAAAGCTGTGATTAATAGATACAGACCAGGGCCAGTGAACTAACTAAGACATGAAACTAGAAGCAGGTAAACAGATAAACAGAATAGGACTGGAACAGGGGAATCTAATAAAACTAAGAATAAAGAGGCTGACGTGAATTCACCAGGAGAACAGACAAAAACAGCAGGATACCCACCAGATGGTGCCATCCTCACAGTACCCCCCCCACAAGGACACCCCCAGGTGTCCAAGAAAAACACCCCCAAAAATCCAGGGCGGGCGGAGGGAGGAAACAGCAAGGAAGGAGGGCACGAGGAAGACAAGGGACAAACACAACGACCAAACCTAAAAAACCGTGGTAACCAAACACAAAGACCCAACCTAAAACAGCGAAAGCTAAACACAAAGCCCAAACCTAAGATAACGTCAAAAAACCAAAGAGGGCACCAGGAGACCAACATCGGGCAATGGCCGGTCAGGCGGGCGGCCGGGAGACCGCCCATCAGAGGCCACACGACGAGCAGTCTCAGGGGGAAGGCCGGGAGGCCGTCCATCACCACAAGCAGCCTCAGGGGACGACCGGGAGGCCGTCCATCACCACAAACAGCCTCAGGGGGACGACCGGGAGGCCTTCCATCAGAAGCCACCAGCGAGGAGTCAGCCTCCGCAGGAGTCGAGTCGGCATGCCAGCGGTCTGTAGGAGTCCAGTCAGCATGCGGGCGAACTGCAGACGGTGAGACAGCGGGCAGCGATGAGTCGAGCGGTACGACATCAGAAGGTATCGAAACGAGTGTCAAGTCTCCAGCGAGCGTAGAAACAACTGCAAGCGTAGAGTCAGCAGAAGGCGTCGAGACGAACGCAGAGTCAGCAGAAGACGTCGAGACGAACGCAGAGTCAGCAGAAGGCGTCGAGACGAACGCAGAGTCAGCAGAAGGCGTCGAGACGAACGCAGAGTCAGCAGAAGGCATCGAAACGTCGAGCGAAGAGACGTCTTCAGGCAAGGAGGTGAGCGCAGAGACGTCGTCAGGCATCGAAGCGAGCGCAGAGACGTCGTCAGGCGTCGAAGCGAGCGCAGAGACGTCGTCAGGCGTCGAAGCGAGCGTAGAGACGTCGTCAGGCGTCGAAGCGAGCGCAGAGGCGTCGAAGCGAGCGTAGAGACGTCGTCAGGCGTCGAAGCGAGCGTAGAGACGTCGTCAGGCGTCGAAGCGAGCGTAGAGACGTCGTCAGGCGTCGAAGCGAGCGTAGAGACGTCGTCAGGCGTTGAGACGTCTGCGGTACGAACACCCTCTGTAGAATTCGAGACGTCAGCAGTGCAAAGACCCTCTGTAGAAGTCGAGACGTCAGCAGTGCAAAGACCCTCTGTAGAAGTCGAGACGTCAGCAGTGCAAAGACCCTCTGTAGAAGTCGAGACGTCAGCAGTGCGAAGACCCTCTGTAGAAGTCGAGACGTCAGCAGTGCGAAGACCCTCTGTAGAAGTCGAGACGTCAGCAGTGCGAAGACCCTCTGTAGAAGTCGAGACGTCAGCAGTGCGAAGACCCTCTGTAGAAGTCGAGACGTCAGCAGTGTGAGGACCCTTTGTAGACATTGAGGCGTCTGCGGCACTGGGACCCTCTGTGGAGATCGCAGGTAGAGCAGCCCCCTCTGGAGCCGGCTGGAAGACCTCTGGGCAGCAGAAGATGTGGACAGCGTCCTCCTGGACCCCCTTGAGACAAGAAACATGGGGGGAGTCGGAACCCGCAGGAGACGTAGAGGCGTCGGAACCCGCAGAAGACGTAGAGGCGTCGGGGACCCTCTGCAGGCGTAGAGGCGTCGGGACCCTCTGCAGGCGTAGAGGCGTCGGGACCCTCTGCAGGCGTAGAGGCGTCGGGACCCTCTGCAGGCGTAGAGGCGTCGGGACCCTCTGCAGGCGTAGAGGCGTCGGGACCCTCTGCAGGCGTAGAGGCGTCGGGACCCTCTGCAGGCGTAGAGGCGTCGGGACCCTCTGCAGGCGTAGAGGCGTCGGGACCCTCTGCAGGCGTAGAGGCGTCGGGACCCTCTGCAGGCGTAGAGGCGTCGGGACCCTCTGCAGGCGTAGAGGCGTCGGGACCCTCTGCAGGCGTAGAGGCGTCGGGACCCTCTGCAGGGTCTTCGTCGGTCGAGGCAGGGTCTTCGTCGGTCGAGGCAGGGTCTTCGTCGGTCGAGGCAGGGTCTTCGTCGGTCGAGGCAGGGTCAGAACCAGAAGCCGAAGGACCAGGAGCTGAAAGACCAGGAGCCGAAGGACCAGGAGCCGAAGGACCAGGAGCCGAAGGACCAGGAGCCGAAGGACCAGGAGCCGAAGAGCTGGAACCAGGAGCCGAAGGCAGGGCAGCGTCCTCTGGAGCCGGAGGCAGGGCAGTGCCCTCTGGAGCCGGAGGTAGGGCAGTGCTCTCTGGAGCGGAGGCAGGGTAGCGCCCTCTGGCTGCAAGACCACTGGCCAGCAGGAAACGTGAGAGGCGTCCTCCTGGACCCTCCCGAGACAGGAACCGTGGGAGGCGTCCTCCAGGACCCTCCCGAGACATGCTGGAGCTGCAGGCGTCGAATCAGCCGACAAACCGGGCGAGGAGACTGCAGCCGACAGGCCGGGCGAGGAGTCTGCAGTAGCCGAAGAGCCGGGCGTAGAGTCTGCAGCAGGCGAGGAGACCACCGTCGAGACTGCACCCTCGGTAGACACTGGAGCTGCCGGCTTAAGACCGGCTGCAGGCGAATCAGCCACCTGGACTGAGGCTGGGTCAGCAGGACCTCTCTGTCGGCGGCGGCGTCGCGGTCCAGGACCAGATAGGGAACCCTCTCTTGGTTCAGGTCTTTCCATAGCACCGGAGAAGTGAGGGGCGTCTCCCAAGACCCCCTCGGGACACGAGACATAAGGGGCGTCATCTAGGACCCCCTCAGAGCAGGACACTGTAAGTGCTGAAGAGCCAGCCGGTTCAAGGCTTACTGCTGCTGCATGTTCAGGGCCGGATAATTTTAGTGTCCTTATTTCGTTTAGAAACTGTTCATATTCACAAAGCTGGGTCAGACCGGGTTGAGATAATATAAACTTTTCAGCAAGGGAAAGTACAACATCAAAACAGTCCGGGTTATTTTTTGCAGAGGTGATTAGACTTCCTAAAGTCCGGTTTATTTGGATAAGTTCACTGGGTTGAAATCGGTGTGCATTAGAATGGGACAAAGGTGTGTTTCTGAATGAAGGTGAAGTGGAAGGAACACTTATCACCCCTGAAGGCTCTCCTAGGGTGACCTCTGCTGGCGTAATGTGAAATTGTTCTGTTGACTGACCTGTGGACTGGCCCCCCTTCATCTGGTCTCGAGCAGGAGCAACTTCGAGCGACAGTGAGGCGTTGGTCTCCGCCCTCACTGAGAACCTAGGAGGGGAGGCCACGGGACTCGCTTCCACTAAAGCGCTGGAGCTACATCCAAAAAACTCAGGTTCGCTGGATCGGGTCTGGTCAGCTGACCATGACGGAGGTGTGGTTGACTGTTTCCGGGTCTTCCTTTTGCTGTGCTTTTGGCGGTGTTGACGCTGAGGAGTAAAAACAGGGAAATCGTCCTCGGCGTCTTCCCCAGACGTCCACCCCGAGACGAGCAGCGCCGAACACAAGGAGGAACTGGACTCACAGGACGAGTGGCCCATCCGGCGCCGAGACTCTTCCTGTTCGAGAACCAAAAGCGGGGAAGGCAGGACCTCCACTTCCAGGCTGAAGTCCTCTTGTGCCGACACGGGTTGGACCTGAAACCCGCTGCAGTGGATCACGGTCTCCTCCCTCCGCGTGGACTCGAGAGGACAGGTAGGAGGAATATGCTGTTTGCTGGTTTTTTTTGATGGCAGCCGCATACTGTCAGGATTTACTCAGAGCAAGATTAAAACCCAGTGGTGCAAACAGATATCCTCAGAGGCCAGGAAGTTACAAAATAATTCACTTTAATAATCATAAACAAATAGCTGTCGTGGCAGCAAAAACACTTACATGAATCAGAGTTGAATCAGAGACCAGAGAACACGAGGGATACCAAACGATGCGGCTGCAAAGACTGAGACACTGAACAGGGCTTATATAACCAGACAGGGCAAGAGACACAGGTGGAAATAATTGACTAATTGGAGTAACACACTAGGGGAGTATACTAAGCCAAGGAACTACCAAAAACCTGTAACATGAATAAACTATGACCTAAAACATGAATAACTAAACTGGAGCAGGGAACATGAATAAACTAAAACATGTAAAACTAATACATGCAAATCTAATCACAACAAAAACTGGAGCAAGGCAGAGAATTAAATTAAACATCTACAACTTTGAAAAGGGTTGAATTAAATAAAGCTGTGATTAATAGATACAGACCAGGGCCAGTGAACTAACTAAGACATGAAACTAGAAGCAGGTAAACAGATAAAACAGAATAGGACTGGAACAGGGGAATCTAATAAAACTAAGAATAAAGACCAGAAACAGGCTGACATGAATTCACCAGGAGAACAGACAAAAACAGCAGGATACCCACCAGATGGTGCCATCCTCACAGTTATAAAAGAAATGACGAGTCAGTGCCACAACTTATAAAAGAAATGATGAGTCAGCGCCAAAAGTTATAAAAGAAATGATGAGTCAGCGCCACAAGTTATAAAAGAAATGATGAGTCAGTGCCACAACTTATAAAATAAATGACGAGTCAGCACCACAAGTTATAGAAGAAACGACGAGTCAGCGCCACAAGTTATGAAATAAATGACGAGTCAGCGCCACAAGTTATAAAATAAATGATGAGTCAGCGCCACAAGTTATAAACGAAATGACGAGTCAGCACCACAAGTTATAAAAGAAATGATGAGTCAGCGCCACAAGTTATAAAAGAAATGATGAGTCAGTGCCACAACTTATAAAAGAAATGACGAGTCAGCGCCACAAGTTATAGAAGAAACGACGAGTCAGCGCCACAAGTTATAAAATAAATGACGAGTCAGCGCCACAAGTTATAAAATAAATGATGAGTCAGCACCACAAGTTATAAAAGAAATGACGAGTCAGCACCACAAGTTATAAAAGAAATGATGAGTCAGCGCCACAACTTATAGAAGAAATGATGAGTCAGCACCACAAATTATAAAATAAATGACAAGTCAGCACCACAATTATAAAAGAAATGACGAGTCAGCACCACAAGTTATAAAAGAAATGACGAGTCAGCACCACAATTATAAAAGAAATGACGAGTCAGCACCACAAGTTATAAAAGAAATGACGAGTCAGCACCACAAGTTATAAAAGAAATGACGAGTCAGTGCCACAACTTATAAAATAAATGACGAGTCAGAACCACAAGTTATAAAAGAAATGACGAGTCAGTGCCACAACTTATAAAATAAATGATGAGTCAGCGCCACAAGTTATAAAAGAAATGATGAGTCAGTGCCACAACTTATAAAATAAATGACGAGTCAGCACCACAAGTTATAAAAGAAATGACGAGTCAGCGCCACAAGTTATAGAAGAAATGACGAGTCAGCGCCACAAGTTATAAAATAAATGATGAGTCAGCACCACAAGTTATAGAAGAAATGATGAGTCAGCGCCACAACTTATAAAAGAAATGTGTCAGCACCACAAGTTATAGAAGAAAGGACGAGTCAGCACTAGGGGAGGGCGATATGGCTCAAATATTATACAGTACAGTATTGTGATATTTCAGAGCATTCTGACAATAACGATAAATTTTGGGATACAACAAATAAACAACAACACAGAAATCATAGTTATTTATGTGACAAAATTAACTTAACATGTTGCTTTGCAGTATTACATAAAATAAAATAAAAACAACAAGGAGTGATTTTACTGAAATTACTTTATTTAGTAAAGTATTCAGTCTCCAAGTATATATAAAAAAAAGATCCTTCTGTTATGTAGATTGAAAAAGTCTTCACAAAATATAGATCAACAAAATCCACCACATAAACTAAAGTGCAGGTGTAGTTTCCCAAAATAACTAAATAAAATGAAGCTTAAGATCTGTTGAGCATAAATGAAACTTACAACAAAATATAATGTTGTCTTTAAATGAGCTGTAACTTCCAGAACTTGTAACAAGGTGATCAGCTGACCCTGAAGCTTGTTGGTGTTTCATCTTCATCTATTCATGCAGGGATGATTCATTTATCTGACTGATCTGTCTCTGATCACCTGCCTCTTGGTCCCTGGACCAACTGTGGAACTCAAGAGACAGTTGAGCTGCGCGTGTTTGTACCGACAGTTTAAACAGGGGGAGACGCAGCCTGCACCGGTAGCTCAGAGCGGGGTGGGGGGAGGGAGAGACAGTTGAGATGTTTGTACCTGCAGTTTAGAGCTGGATGGAGAGAAGCTGAGACGCGCATTGTTTGTTTTTAGCATTTTAGCTAGCTAGCAGTGGTGGGCACCAGCCCGCTAAAGCGCAAATTCACTAATTGCGGACCTAAACAATTTGTTTGCGCTTTAGCGGATTTACTAATTTTTATAATTCATAAGTGGATTTGCGCTTTTTCTATTTAAATTGCAGTACCGCTAATAACTAATTATCTATCAGTATTCATTGTCTTGAACAGTGGAAAGTTTAACTGTTATGAATCACAATGCAGGTGATCCACTCTACAGATCCCCTCCCAACTAACAGTAATCATTGATAGAAGGTATATGTTCATTCTTCCTGTTGTCATGGTTCTGATTTTACAGACGTGTCCCACAATGCTGCTGTGTCTGCTTACGTAGCAGGAAGGCAATGGTTAATGTTTCCTGTACTCCGTGCTTTGCTTTCGTCATGTGCCCATAATGCATTGCAGTGCTTCAGTTTTCCAGTAAACAGTTTTAAAATTACTCTGTCGATGCATTTTTAATGAAAAATCTACAATAAACAAAAGAAAAAGACAAAGAAGCAGCCGAAATAGCAATCCTCAACACATTCAACAACTTTTTAATTTTTAGACCATGAGCGAAAGGTCTATTTTATGAAATGATATCCCCAGCTATTTGCGGTTATGGGTAGGATGAAGGTGTATAACAGTTCATGCACCGTTAGTTGACAGTGTAGTGCAAAGGTCCGTGTGTCTTTTGGTCATTGGATTTTGGTTTTCAAAACAAAATCGAAAATCGAAAAACGGATGGTTTTTTGTTTTTTCGTTTCAAAAACAAATAATGAAAATCGAAAAACGGATGTTTTTTTGTTTTTCCGTTTTTAAAACGAAATTAGAAAAACGGAATTGCTAAAAATAAAAAAAGGGGAACGTTTTGGTTTTTGATTAAACCAAAGACGAGCTTTTATTTTGTTAATTGAACACGGGAGTTTATGGCGGAACCGGAAATAAACTCCCGGTGCTGTGCGAATTTCTGTTCCCCCGTGAGAATCTGAGCTGCGTGAAGCTGACACTCCACCCAGGTCAAACCAGTACTAACTAACGGAGCACTAACCATTCATACTATTTGCTTTAATTTTTCACGTGTGTGAGGTGTCAGCTTGATACAAGATACAAGAGCTTTTATTAACATTGCACCAGTTCTCACCAATACAACGTGATTATGTATACACAGTCGTCCAGAAGAGGGAGAGAATGTAAAGCTGCTGCATATTCAAACACATGACATGTTCTTCAGCGCGGCCTCTCTCATCCGTCTCGGGATGAAGGTCAAATCAGATATGGAAAAAAGGAAAACACAATAGGTATCATTTGTGATATTCAAAAAAAGAATCTATCAAAGATTGCCTTAAGACACTCTATGATAAAGTCCCAAAAACTCTATCAGCATTAAGCACATCCAGACAAGACATTGTTGCAGTTTGACGACATGCAAGGAGATCAAAGAGTCTGTGAGCAACATTCAGATAGCACAGTTCAGCAGTTGTTCAGCTTGGCGCCTCCGAGCGCACCCACAGAGACAGAGATGCAGCTGAGAATCTGTTCCCCCTGTGTCGGGAGCGCGCACTGCACCCGAGAGGCAAATCCGACCGTCTTCAAGGCGCATCTGAAAGATCACAAGCCGTTTTCGCATTGGCCAGCCCTCAATGGCCCGGGCCAGAGCCATATAAAGTGAGAGTTGCGACACTCCCATAGAGTTCCATTGTAAGAATGGAATGCGGAAGTCACGTGGGTCATGGAGGGGGCGATTTGTTCCATGGCTCTGGGTAACAGTCTGAAGCTGCCTGCAGTAGCGCCCTTTCGCCGCCAGAGGGCGCAGCTCCACAAGGTTTCCATAGCCGTTGTTTGGAACGATTGACCGCCTGTCGGCGAGATCAAAGAGTGTCGGAACTCTCTATATATATGGCTCTGGCCCGGGCCGCCCCTGGGTGGCTCGGGGCCATCCGCGTTCATTACGCATTTGCCGCAGAGCCGCCTTGAAGTGGGTGGGCAGTTCTCTGGAAGTGGGTGGGGTGCTCTCTTCACGTGGGTGGAGTGTTCGTGTTTTAAGAGAGGAGACTCCGCTAAAAAAAAATTGTTAGCTGGATATATATATATATTAGTGTTTCTGAGTTAAATTTTTGTTAATAACTGATCACAAATCAGCTTATGTTACAACGTAAATAACACGAAGCGCACACCCATTTCCGCCTTTCCGCGCGACCTGAATGTCATTAAACAATAACTAATATTGTCTAACTGTTGCGCGCAGCCAGGGTTTTAAAATATAACTAATAATCTCTAACTTCTACGTGCAGCTAAAATGTTAAGAGGAGTGATTCCTATATGGGTAAGGTGGACACCTGAAAATCCAGTCCGCTGTATAGCTCAAAGCGTTAGTGCACTGTCGTTTTGACCCGGCGAAGCGGGTTCGCTTCCCGCCTGGGACAAAGTTATTTTACTTTTTTTTTTTTATTGGAGTAAATAAAAAGGAGTTTGTTAACCAAACAAACTCCTTTTTATTTAAAAGAAAATGTGAATAAAAAAAAAAAGTAAAATAACTTTGTACCAGGCGGGAAGCGAACCCGCTTCGCCGGGTCAAAACGACAGTGCACTAACGCTTTGAGCTATACAGCGGACTGGATTTTCAGGTGTCCACCTTACCCATATAGGAATCACTCCTCTTAACATTTTAGCTGCACGTAGAAGTTAGAGATTATTAGTTATATTTTAAAACCCTGGCTGCGCGCAACAGTTAGACAATATTAGTTATTGTTTTAGTTATTGTTTAATGACATTCAAGTCGCGCTGAAAGGCGGAAATGGGTCCGCGCTTCGTTGTTATTTACGTTGTAACATAAGCTGATTTGTGATCAGTTATTAACAAAAATTTAACTCAGAAAAACTAATTCAGCTAACAATTGTTTTAGGGGTTTCTGTAGTTAAATTTGAATGAAATTCAACCCTCGCGCTGAGGTTGTTTGAATGAGTCCCGCCCCTGCTGCAAACAACGAATCAAATGTGAGCAGTACATGACGTGAAACTGGGTCCGTGGGGCTCGGCCCGATAGAACCACGGTGGACATGGTTCCAGAACAACGGTGGATCCCGGGCGGAAAAGGTAAATGCAAACACGCCGAACCCGGGTTAGAAGCTGGGAGAGCCGGAGAGGGCTGGCCAATGCGAAAACTGCTTCTGTGAAATGAGTCCACACACTATCTTGTCACGGTTATAACTCATTTTAATACTCTTGGTGATAAATAAATAAATATAAACCCTCCACTAACAAAATAAACCTGGTCTTGTGTGGGGTGTTATAACCTACAGTTTTTTTTTTAATCGCTGACAGAATCTAGATTTGGTCATGTAACCTGCCAAATATAAATTTTAATAACTTCCTGCAAAGATAAGTGTAGGCTTTCTGGTAGGCTAAATCTCGTTCAAATTAAAAATGACTGGAGAAAAATTATTTCTAGCTGCTATTTTTGTTAGTTAATGTCTGTTTTTTCCATTATTTGAGAGAAAAAATGATTTTAGAAATAAAGTCAGAGAATTTTATTGTCATTTGCATCACATGTGGTACATGTGATGAAACGAGATTATGTACACAGGGTCCCAGTTACATCCAACAATAAAATGTAAGAGAAAAACAGTAATAACATCTAAGATATGAACTAAGAAAAACATCAACTAAAAATACACTAAATAAAAAATACACGCAGCACTAATATAATAGAAAACCATTACTCCACACAGCAGCTGTGTGAGCAGATGTGCACAATGAACATAGCAACATGAAACAGATCAGCAGCAACATGAAACAGATCAGTAGCAACATGATGTGATTTTTCACAGTGATTATTCTGGTTATTTATTCATGAGTCTAACAGCCTCAGGGTAGAAGCTGTTCCTCAGTCTAGTGGTTCTACATTTGATGCTCCTCAACCTCCTTCCTAAGGGGAGTGGGGCAAAGAGTGAGTGTGCTGGGTGAGTGAGGTCTTTCATGATGCAGGTGGCTCTTTTCCTGCATCTGGAGGTGTAAATGTCTGTGATGGTGGGGAGACTGACTCCAACATCTTCTGTGCAGCCTTCACCACTCTCTGTAGAGCTTTTCTTTCTGCAGCTGTGCAGCCTCCATGCCACACGTTGATGCTGGAGCACAGGATGCTCTCCACTGCACACCTGTAGAAGGAGGTGAGGACTGAGCTGCTCAGACCAGCTCGTCTCAGCCGTCTGAGGAAGTAGAGTCTCTGATGACCTTTCTTGATCAGGCTGGTGGTGTTGTTGCTCCAGCTGAGGTTATCATTCATGTGTACACCCAAGTACTTGTAGCTGGAGACCACTTCCACTGCAGATCCTCTTATGTTCAGTGGGGTGTGGGTGTGTTTGTTCCTGTGAAGTGGATACATATTTTTAAAAATCTATTATAAAAAGCAGTGTTTGAGTTGTTACACTGTTTAATATATAATTGCCAGATTCACTCACATGTTGTCGCAACTGATGGTAAGGCTGGTGCACCTCTCTTAAGACCCTACCGACTCTGGTTTCTCCAGCATGTATCCCAATAGATGACAAGTATCTTGTCATAAATTTCCGTCCGTAGGATGGTCCTGTCTAACACACACACAAATGTAAAATGTTATCTGATGTACTGCGGTCAAACCAGTCAACATTAGTTCTCTCTTAAAGATTTGTGTGGCTCATACATGGTGCATTACAATAAGAGAAACAGAAAGTGCCCCTGCAGTCAAAAAACAATGAGAGAAAATGAGATGCATACAGTATTTATAAACAATATACAATTATGCCATACTTATTACTTTCACATACCTATAATATATCAAGAATAAATATGTCAGTTTTAGATTTTGTATAAAAGAGCAAAGTCAAAGTACCTCAAAATGCTTATTTCAGTTTGCTTATGACCTCTATTCAAAATTCACATTTCATGTTCAGTGTTACAAAGAAGAAGTTAATATTTATTTGTTTGATGGCTGTTACTATTTTTTCCTGAAAAGGTGTTTACGAGATATATATATATATATATATATATATATATATATGTGTGTGTGTGTGTGTGTGTGTGTGTGTGTGTAAGCATATACACACACACACTTTTGTATAATCAATCAACATTTTCAATAGAAGTTTGTAAGGATGTGGCTCCCTCTGGTGGTCGTCTCCTTGTCTTGCATGTTGTCTGTCTCAGGTGTGTTGTCTCAGGTGTGTATGATTTAGGTAATTAGTCTGTGTATATAAGTTTGCATTTGTGTGCATGTCTGTGTCGGGCCATTGATCTTCCTACCCTGGTGTGTCGTGTTCTGTGCAGCTCCTTGGTTTTTGTGAGTACAACTCCTCGTGTTGAAGTTTTTGTATTAAGCCACAGTTGAGCTTTTGAGTTTTTGTTATTAAAGTATTTTTGACTTTTTCCTCGTGTCTCTGAGTGTCCGTCTGCACTAATGGACTCACCCCCTCCCACACCACGCTGGATCATAACAGTAATGGCCCGACCAAAAACAGTGAGTCCAGCGGGCGGTACTTCCAGAGGCAGAAGGTGACGGTTTCCGCTCGAAGGGAGCAGCCGTCACAAACGTGGTCCCTGCAGCTGCAGTCCCTGCGGCCGCTCTTATGCAGCCTGCTGCAGTCTCCGTAGTTTTCCCACCTCCTAGTCTCTGTTTTCATTCAGTACATGGATCACACCCAGTTCAGACTTTATTTTTCTCACCTGCCCGTTCTGTTTTTTCCTCGCCGTCTGGTGCCGGAGCGCGCCGCTGAGGTTTCGCCGTCTGCAGAGGTCCTGCGCCGCTGTTCACCTCTTCGCCTTCCAGGGGGTCCCCGCGCCGATGATGACGCCTCTACTGTTCTTCGGAGGGTCTCCGCGCTGGGGACGCCTCTGCTTCGTGGGTGTTCGCGCCGCTGATGCCTCGGCGTCTACAGGGGGTTCACGCGCTGACGACGCCTCTACTCGCTTCGGAGGGTCCTCACGCCGCTGAAGCCTCGACGTCTGCAGGGGTTTCCCGCGCCAGGTGACGCCTCTACTGTCTTCGGAGGGTCCTCGCGCCGGTGACATCACTGCTGCAGAGGGTCCTCGCTCTTCCGACGCCTCCGCATCGATGGAGGGTCCCCACATCAATGACGTCTCCACGTCCGATGACGTCACTACGTCCAATGTCCGATGACGTCACTACGTCCGTTGACGTTTCTACGTTTTGACGGTTGTTAGTTTTCTGGGTTTGGTACTTTGTTTAAGTCTGGTTTTTGTATGTTTTTGCTTTGTGTTTAGCTTTTTGTCCCTTGTCCTGTTCCCCTGTCCCTGTGTTCTCCTTTGTGCCCGCCCTGGTTGTTGGGGGTGTTCCTTGGGGACGCCTGGGGGCGTCTTTGAGGGGGAGGTACTGTAAGGATGTGGCTCCCTCTGGTGGTCGTCTCCTTGTCTTGCATGTTGTCTGTCTCAGGTGTGTTGTCTCAGGTGTGTATGATTTAGGTAATTAGTCTGTGTATATAAGTTTGCATTTGTGTGCATGTCTGTGTCGGGCCATTGATCTTCCTACCCTGGTGTGTCGTGTTCTGTGCAGCTCCTTGGTTTTTGTGAGTACAACTCCTCGTGTTGAAGTTTTTGTATTAAGCCACAGTTGAGCTTTTGAGTTTTTGTTATTAAAGTATTTTTGACTTTTTCTTCGTGTCTCTGAGTGTCCGTCTGCACTAATGGACTCACCCCCTCCCACACCACGCTGGATCATAACAAAGTTATAGATAAGCAAACTGAAATTAGCATTTTGAAGTACTTTGAATTGCTGTTTACCCCAAAATCTAAATTAAAACTATGACATATTTATTCTGGATGTATTATAGGTACGTGAAGGTAATAGGTACGAGATAAATGTACATTGTTAATAATTATGCCTCTCTCATTATTTTATATATTTTTTGGCCTGCAAGAGGACCCCTGCTGGTCCATTACTGTAACGCACCATGTTTACACAATGCCTAGAGAAAGCTAACGTCAGCTAGCTTGTATTTACAAGTTTCACTCATTTTATCGCAGTATATTGTCCATAAACTTTGATACATACTTGGAAAACTGAAGAAAGTACAGCACGTTCCAAATCGGCGTCCAACTCGTTGTTGTGTCTTCGCAAGTTTTGCTCCATACAAAACCTTCTGACACTCATTACCGAGTAATGTGGAGCTCCATGGCGACGCAAAACATTACTGATTTCAGAGTGTGGTTTCCTCTCTCAAAAAGTTCGATAATCAATGCAGAAAACGGTTCAAGTGCAGCCATTGCCATTTAGGAATGTTTTGTTTTTATTCCGTCTTCATCTGCTGTAAAAAATATATATATTTGGCGACTTCCGGTACGTCATTTCCGGTATCGCTACAAATTAAAACGACAACCGTATTTACGCAAAAACCAAATCGCACCCTTTTTTTATTTTTAGCAATTCCGTTTTTCTAATTTCGTTTTAAAAACGGAAAAACAAAAAAACATCCGTTTTTCGATTTTCATTATTTGTTTTTGAAACGAAAAAACAAAAAACCATCCGTTTTTCGATTTTCGATTTTGTTTTGAAAACCAAAATCCAATGACCAAAAGACACACGGACCTGCAAATATTGCATAACTTGTTGTTGGCTACCAAGTATTGAATTGAACTTGCACTTTAAAATTAGCTTCCATTAGTTTTCCTAAGACATAAGCGCTTTTGAAATTGCGGACCTAAATAACTTAATAAGCGCTTTAGAAATTGCGGAACTACTTTTTGGACTAGCGCTGCCCACCACTGCTAGCTAGTATTGCGTGCAACTAATTAGCATTACACTAGTACCGACAGGGGGTGCGCAGTTTGGTTTGGTCTTTGGCGTGCTCGGTTGTTAAGGGGGCGGGGCGCCCTGATGTATTCTGTCATGAAATTAGCATAACATGATATCTTTTTTTTTTGCACAGGCAAGCTTTTTTACCGGTATTATTGTGAACGATATAATATGGCCCAGCCCTAGTCAGCACCACAAGTTATAAAAGAATGAGTCATCACCACAAGTTATAGAAGAAATGATGAGTAATGTTTCTTCCCCTCATTCCATGTTTACGCTCCTTCATGCCTTGGTTTTTGCCTCTGTCATTTGGCCATGCACACCACTGTTCCCTCAGCTCCTTCAGCACTGATGCACTTCACCAGTTCCCTGCTCTATATAAAAGCTCCATCTACTCAAGCTCCCTGCCAGATTATCATACCTCTTCATGGTTCCTGATTATCCAGACATCTTGTTCTTGTTTATGCCTTGATCTTTGGATTTCGACCTCACACCTCGTCATTAGGATTTAAAGCTCTACCTGCTCCTTGCCTGATTGTGTCTGCCCATATGACCTTGGTTTCAATTACTTCATCTGCCTTCGGATTTCTGGATTACAGTTTGACATTTTTGGACTTATTAAAACTCTGACTATCTGATTCTGTGCATAACCCTTGCTTTGTCTCTCAGACCCCACTCTTGGATTTGCCCCACAAACCACTTTATTACAGCACTCCTCTGCAGCTGTTCTGCATCCAGTTTTGGCAGCATCATCTCTCCAAACTCTGACAGGTGGCTCACACTTGCTTGTGAAGGCTTGTTACGTAACTGGACCCTGATTTCTCCCAGCAGCAGCAAAATACTTTGTAAATAAAACTGCTCTTTTTTAACTCGTTGTCTGTCTGTTTCTGAATCTAAAAACTGTGCTATCCGACAGAATAATCTGGCCTAATTTGGGTTCAAAGACAATACAAGAGTGGCTCTCTGATGTAGAGTACTCCATGGGGATGGGCGTCCCCGGTGCCCGGGCCTCGGTGACCGGCCCTGGGGCTGCGTCAGTGCGGCGGGCTCCGGCGGGGGCCTATGAATTTGTCGCGTTTGACCGGGGGTCATTGTATGTGGTCGCTGGTGGGATTCGTCCGGTTCTTCCCCTTGGTCGGATCTGGGGAGTGGGCGAGTGGCTCGTCCTGTTCGGGTGGCCCTGGGGACTCTGGGCTCGGGGTCCTTCCTGGAGTCTTGGGCTTTGATCGCCCCTTCGTCTGCCTCGGGCTTTGGGGGGACGGATCTCTGATGCTTCACAGTCGCTACTAAATGTTCTATTGGAGGAACCTTATTCACTTATGCATGCTCACAACCACACACAAATGGATGCAGGGATGTATATGTAGATATATGCAGATATGTAGATGGGTATATGAATGAATATAAATGTATATGTATGTATACTGTATATATATTTGTAGGTATGGGTATGTATATTTATAGAAATCTACTGCAAGGTCATGAAGATTATTAGTCTTTATGCATGTATGTTTCGTTGCTGTGTTCTGTCATGTGCTTTGCAGGATTGCGGACGGAGGTTAGGTGTGTTTGCCTTGTGCACTTTTTGTGGATAATTGTTGTTGTCACCTCAGGGACTCTTCCTCACCCCAGATCTTTGGTGGGACTCATGTCTTTGGTGGGGCCCATGTCTTTAGCGGGCCCCATGTCTTCAGCAGGTCCTACGTCGGTTGCCACCTCTAAGACCCCCATGTCAGCCTTTGCCTCCAAGACTCCCACGTCAGCTGTCACCCCTGAGGATTTCACACTGCTCAAAGACTCCACGCCTTGTCCTAAGGGCTCCATACCTTGTCCTGAGAGCTATACACCTGGCCTCAAGGGCTCTACACTGCTCGAGGACTCCACGCCTTTTCTTGAGGGCTTCACACCTAGCTAGCCTCGAGGGTTCCAGACTGCTTGAGGGCTCCACGCCTTCTCTTGAGGGCTTCACACCTGGTCTCAAGGGTTCCACACTGCACGAGGGCTCCACGCCTTGTCCTGAGGATTCCACACTGTTCAAAGGCTCCACATCTTGTACTGAGGGCTCCATGCCTGTCCTCAAGGGTTCTACACTGCTCAAGAGCTCCACACCTTGTCCTGAGGAATCTAAGCCAGTCCTCAAGGGTTCCACATTGCTCGAGAACTCCACGCCTTGTCCTGAGGACCCCAATGCCTGGCCTTGAGGGCTCCACACCTTGTCCTAAGGATTCCACGCCTAGCCCCACAGTGGATGTCAAGGACGACAGCCCACCTCCATGCCTCGCAGTGGGTGTTAGGGATGACAGCCCACCTCCACACCTTGCAGATGGTGTCAGGGATGACAGCCCACCTCCACGCCTCGGAGTGGGTGTCAGGGGATGACAACCCACCTCCACGCCTCGGAGTGGGTGTCAGGGGATGACAACCCACCTCCACGCCTCGGAGTGGGTGTCAGGGATGACAGCCCACCTCCACGCCTCGGAGTGGGTGTCAGGGGATGACAGCCCACCTCCACGCCTCACAGTGGGTGTCAGGGGATGACAGCCCACCTCCACACCTCGGAGTGGGTGTCAGGGGATGACAGATCACCGCCACGCCTCGCAGTGGGTGTCAGGGACGACAGCCCACCTCCACACCTTGCAGTAGGTGTCGGGAATGACAGCCCACCTCCATGCCTCGGAGTGGGTGTCAGGGGATGACAGCCCACCTCCACGCCTTGCATCTGGTGTCGAGGACGACAGCCTACCTCCACGACAGCCCACCTTCATGTTCTCAGCCTCTCTAGGGTCCCATGCCACCTCTCGAGGGTCCCACACACCTATCGGGTGTCTCAGGCCACCTCTTGAAGGTCCCACGCCACTTCACAAGGGTCCCACGCCTCCTGAAGTGTTTACGCCCCCTGTGATCTTGACAACAACTGCAGACCCCTAGGCTTCCACAACAGTTGCAGACCCCCAGGCCTCCATGACAGCTGCAGATCCCAAGCCTCAATGACAGCTGCAGACCCTAGGCCTCCACGACAGCTGCAGACCACCAGGCCTCCATGTTTGCTACAGAGCCTCTGACCCTTATGCCTGCTGCAGATCCTCTGACCCCTTTGCCAGCTGCAGATCCTCCCTCTGCTTGTTTCTCATCTGCCAAACCTGCATCTCCAGTTTTTTTCTTTCAACCTTTATTTAAACAGATAAATCTCATTGAGCCTCGAAGACTCATTTACAAATGAGATCTGTTGGACAGACAATAAAAGTGGTGAAAAATGACACATAGGGTTTGGAGACATAAAAAATTCCTAACACATTTTTGGCCTCTGTTTGAATGTCAAAAATGTGGTAATGAAAAGAATCTCACACACAAGCCCATAATGACGCCGACATTACGCAGAGAGGGGGCGGGGATATGGAGTACTCAAAGGCGGTGAGCAGCCAGCTCGCAGAGGGACTGCAGAGTTCAGATAAAAAACACTCAGTTCATATACAGTAGTTCCCTCTGGAGAGATCTGTGCACACTCGGGGGGGGAAGGAGGCAAATCCAGAGTCCTGAAGTGATGACAGAATGTTTATTCAGCTGGGCTCCTCGGAAAAGTCAGTAGAATTCCTCAGTAGAAGGTTTGGGAGGGTGAGAGCGTCAGGTTTACCAAGCTTCTCAGGCGTGTTGAGATAAGACGGCCTGTCAAGAACAGTCAGTGAGCCAAATTTCAGATAAACACAATTGGTTTGGGAACAGACAGAACGTTAATGACATCTACCTTCAGTCTGTGTCAGTCCACTCGCTTCCAAAATGTCCAAATTAAAATGACTGTACAAAAGGAACGTGCCTGAGAAAATCCCCGAGATCTAATCCATTCAGCCAAAAGTCTGGTTTCTCGAGACATGAACCAAGCCATCATGTAAGGCAGGCAGCCTGACCAAGTCCAGATTTGCCGCAGATGTCTTCCTTGTGTGTTGATAGACCAGGAACCAGCCAAATCCAAAAAGCAGGAACCAGTTATCATAAATCCAATTAAATATGTGTCCTGAAGATCCACAGATGACAGCAGAGATAGACACATCATCAAGTCTTCAAGTCGATGAGATATCCAGCTGTGTGCATGACAACAGGACAAATCATCTCGCCTACAGCCTGTCTTCTTGTTGAAGAAATGTTATCAGTTGTGTTGAGGGACCAACTGACCAAATTGAAGTCCATAGTTCTGATTCGGAAGATTTTGTAGAAGAGAGGCTCTCAGACAGTTTCACAGACAAGACAGAGCAAAAGCGAAGCAGAGACTCATGGTGGATCCAGACTGAACGCGTTTTCAACTGCAGGAGCGTCCGGTTTACATGCAAAGTCAATGGGGGACGCGCCTCCAGCCGCGTCTTGGCGTCGGGCGTCACGCCACGTGCGTGTTGAGCGTGCTGGAAAGCGTTTTCCGTGCACGTGAACCCGCGTCAGCCTCCAAAGCACGCCTCCAACATGCTGAAGATTTCGCCGTTCAAACTTTCAAACGCCGCTCAACGTCGGGGGAGAAGAGAGGGGGTCAGGGGGAGAGTCCCTATGTGACGCGGAAACCAGTGACGCGGAAACCATTGCGCATGTGACGTATTGTTTGTGGAACACAGAAAAAACCCGCGGAGTCATGGACTATGGAAGAGAAACTCATTGTAGCTGTGTGTTCGCGACAATTCCTTCACAACCAGTCAAGTCTGCTCCACAGAGACAGAAATAAAAAGCTCCTCGCCTCGCGGAGTGCATTGACGACTCGGTACACCGGTAAGCTCCTCCCACACACCCCGCAGCAGCAGGGTTGCCAGATAAACATGAATTTTTTTTTTTTACCCCTTTTCAGTGCAAATGTTCACTAAACTCAACACACTATTAATCTTATCAGACCCTCACGCAGCAAATATGACAGTTTGGGTAAAAAAAATAAAAAATAAGCAACAGTACTAGATGATTCATTAATTCTTATCTGGCAACCCTGCGCATCAGTTTTCGCAGCAGTTTCGCTTCTGGCTTTTTGGTCTGGACACAAAGTGCGTCCACTTGCGTGCGTGAGGAGCTTTTTGGAGGTTGAAAATCGGTTCGGTGTGAATCCACCATAAGAGGAGACGTCCGCCCTTGAGAAGAGCAAGTGTTGAAAGTGTTGCTGGTCCCCTGTCTGCCAGGCCTGCCAGACCCCTTGGGGCATGTGCTGGATGGTCTCCTGGCCACCCACCTGACATGTTACCATTTGCTGGACGACCCTCCGGCTGACCGCCTGACTTCTTGCCTCAGATTGGACAGTCTTCAGGTCATCCATCTGAGCTCTGCCCCACCTGTCACATATCCAAATTCAAACTAATTTCCAAGCACCTACTCTTGCCCTCCTGCAGACCCCCTCCACCCACTCTGTTTATTCAAGTTAGCCTAGAGGCCCATCAGGGACCGGACCTTAAGGGTGGGGCTATGTCGATTCTGCCCCTCATTCCATGTTTCTGCTCCTTCATGCCTTGGTTTTTGCCTCTGTCATTTGGCCACGGCCACCCCTGCTCCCTCAGCTCCCTCAGTACTGATGCACAGCACCTGTTTCCTGTTCTATAACAGCTCCATCCACTCAAGTTTCCTGCCAGATTATCATACCTCTTCATGGTTCCTGATTATCCAGTTATCTCCTTGTTGTTCACGCCTTGATCTTTGAATTTTGACCTCACGCCTTGTCATTAGGATTTAAAGCTCTGCCTGCTACTCGCCTGATTGTGTCTGCCCATATGACCCTGGTTTCAATTACTTCTTCTGCCTTTGGATTTTTGGGTTACGATTTGACATTTTTGGACTCGTTATTAGAACTCTGGCTATCTGTGCATGACCCCGCTTTGTCTCTCAGACCCCGTTCTTGGATTTGCCCCACAAATCACTTTGTCACAGCACTCCTCCGCAGCTGTCCTGCATCTAGTTTTGGTGACATCATATCTCCAAACTCTGACAGGTGGCTCTCACTCCACCTGCTTGTGAAGGCCTGTTACGCAACTGGACCCTGATTTCCTCCAGCGGCTACAAAATAAATAAAACTGTTCTTGATTTTACTCGTGTTGTCTGGCTGTTTCTCAATCCAAAAATCCTGCTATCTGACACTTTCAGCTTCACTGACCAATGAAGTGGACCAATGAACCATGTCCACAACCATTGGTCCACTGTGGAGGGGGGAAACTTCTGTCCCCCACTCCCCATTCTCTCCTCTCCGCCCCCTCCTTGCGATTTCCCCACTTGTTGAGGCACAACAAAGTAATTGATGCCACTCAAAATAAGTGGGAATCATAAATCAAATAAAATTATAAATTTGCCTCAAGACGAAAGTGACGATGAGAGCGACAACGAAAGAGACTGAGGACGTGTGACCAAGTTTTTCTGAGGCTGTTCAGTTCTGACCCCGAAGAAGACAACTGTAGTGGTTTTAATGAGGAATGACGATATTGATGAATTACTTTTCCTGGTAGGCTACTTTATTATTATTTTTTAACCAGCTGTGTTACTGGCACTGTTCAGAAAAAAACATTTACTGTAATATTTGTGTATGTTACCAGTATGTATTTAATAAAAAGTTTTAAAAAATATTTCTGTCTAAATATCTAATCATACAACGTGGACACCTGCACCTTATAGATAAGCACAGTTTATATATGTACTTTTTAAATTTTATTTAGTGGGTGCAACTTATATTCAGGTGCACTCAAAGAAGTTCACGCCTTACTAGCAGCCAGGGACACTGCATTCAAGTCAGGAGATAAAGTGGAGCTGAGAAAGTGCAGGAATGAACTGAAGGATGGCATTAAGAAGGCCAAGGCCACGTATGCACAGAGGATCGAGGGACAGTTCACCTCACAAGACCCACGGAGCATGTGGAAGGGTATTAAATGCATAACAGATTACAAAGGCAAAAACAAACAATGCCCCAGGGACCCATCTCTGCCTGATGCCCTCAATAAGTTTTATGCACGTTTTGATGATCCAAACAGACCAGCCAGCACCAGACTCACCTCATCACCAGATGAAGAGCATCTCAGGGTGTCCGCAGCAGAAGTGAGAGGCAGTCTCAGAAAGATTAATCCTCATAAAGCAACCGGACCAGACAACATCCCAGGGAAAGTTCTGAAGGAATGTGCGGACCAGCTCTGTGAGGTGCTGGCTGACATCTTCACCACCTGCCTGAAGACCGCGACCATCATCCCAGTCCCAAAGAGCTCCACAGTGACTGGTCTGAATGACTATAGACCGGTGGCCCTCACCCCGATAGTCGCTAAATGTTTTGAGAAACTGGTCATGTCCCACATCAAGGCAACCGTCAACATCAATGAGGACCCTCATCAATACGCATACCGTGAGAACCGATCAACAGAGGACGCCATTTCTTCCGTGGTCCACACTGCTCTCACCCACCTGGATCAGAAGGACTCATACGTGCGTCTGCTCTTTGTGGACTTCACATCTGCCTTCAACACCATGATCCCCCAAACTCTGATAGACAAACTATCTACACTTGGACTAAGCCCCTCTATTTGTAACTGGATACTAGACTTCTTAACAGACAGACCACAGTCCGTGAAGATCCACAACTTCTCCTCCTCCACCATAACCCTCAGCACTGGCTCTCCTCAGGGATGTGTGCTGAGCCCCCTTCTGTTCACTCTGCTCACATATGATTGTACAGCCACACTTCCAGGCTGTCATATTGTTAAGTTTGCAGATGATACAGCGGTGGTGGGATGCATCACAAACAATGATGAGTCCAGCTACAGACAGGAGGTGGAACACCTGGAGAGCTGGTGCAAAGAGAATAATCTTCACATGAATGTGAAGAAGACAAAGGAGATGATTGTGGACTTCAGAAGGAACAAACACACCCATGCCCCACTGAAAATAGGTGGGTCTGCAGTGGAAGTGGTCTCCAGCTACAAATACTTGGGTGTACACATGAATGATAACCTCAGCTGGAGCAACAACACCACCAGCCTGATCAAGAAAGGTCATCAGAGACTCTACTTCCTCAGACGGCTGAGACGAGCTGGTCTGAGCAGCCCAGTCCTCACCTCCTTCTACAGGTGTGCAGTGGAGAGCATCCTGTGCTCCAGCATCAACGTGTGGCATGGAGGCTGCACAGTTGAAGAGAGGAAAGCTCTACAGAGAGTGGTGAAGGCTGCACAGAGATGTTGGAGTCAGTCTCCCCACAATCACAGACATTTACACCTCCAGATGCAGGAAAAGAGCCACCTGCATCATGAAAGACCTCACTCACCCAGCACACTCACTCTTTGCCCCACTCCCCTCAGGACGGAGGTTGAGGAGCATCAAGTGTAGAACCACTAGACTGAGGAACAGCTTCTACCCTGAGGCTGTTAGACTCATGAATAAATAAAAATAAAATAAAAAATAAACACTGCAAAATATCACATCATACTGATGCTGATCTGTTTTCTTGTTGCTGTGTTCATCTGTGTTCATCTGTGACCATCTGCTCATACAAACTCATGTTCGTGCTGCTGTTTATTCCCACTATATTAGGCTTAGTGTATTACTAGTTGATGTTTTTCTTAGTTAGTTCTAGATGTTATTACTGTTTTTCTCTTTCATTTGTTGTTGGATGTAACTGGGACCTCGTGTACATAATCTCGTTTTCATCTCATGTACCACATGCGGTGCAAATGACAATAAAGACTCTCTGACTCTGACTCTGACTCAATAGTCTAGAAATTACGGTAGTTTCAGTGAGTTAAGTTTGATGTAGTCGTAGATGAGAGTCATATTCAACACATACTCCAAGCACTAACGATTGTCATGAGATGTCCAAGTCTTTCTGAGATGATCTAAAGTCTGCAGGAGAATCAGCCAGGCCTGTAGCTGCTGCAGCTTTGCTGACTGACAGGAACAAATGACGTTCATCTGTTAGGGTTCAGCGTCTCTTCAGGTGTGTGGAGCAGCACAGCCTGAGCTCACATCAGAAAAGTGACTGAACGAGACCTGCGGCAGTCTGAGTGAGTTCACGTCTCTGAAGCTGAGCAGAAATCTGAGCTTTAACTGTTGTTGGTCCACTTAAGATAAGATAGAACTTTATTGATCCCGCAGGATATTATTGTGCTTCACAGTCTTCTTCACAGACCTTTGAGTTCAATACAGCTGCAGTAATGATCAAATGAATGAAAGGCTGTGGTCAGCCAGCTCACCTGTGTTTTCACAGTTACCTGGATGACTGCAGGTAGAACACCAGAGTCAGCAGGTTGCATCAAAAACACCTGATGCCTTCAAGAGGCAAACTGAAGCTCAGCTAAACCTGGAAACATATATAAAGGTAAGAGCCATGGGGCAGCACGGTGGATCAGTGGGTACAGCTGCTGCCTCTCAGCGAACAGGTGCCTGGTTCAAATCCTGTCTGAAGACCTTTCTGAGTGGAGTTTGCATGTTCTCTCCATGTTGCATGGATTTTCTCCAGTTTCCTCCCACAGACCAAAAACATGCATGTTAGTCTGACTAGTAACTCTAAATTGTCCTAGCAGGGAGGCTGGACTGGAGACCTGTCCAGGTGTCTCTGTGATGGACTGGAGACCTGTCCAGGTGTCTCTGTGATGGACTGGAGACCTGTCCAGGTGTCTCTGTGATGGACTGGAGACCTGTCCAGGTGTCTCTGTGATGGACTGGAGACCTGTCCAGGTGTCTCTGTGATGGACTGGAGACCTGTCCAGGTGTCTCTGTGATGGACTGGAGACCTGTCCAGGTGTCTCTGTGATGGACTGGAGACCTGTCCAGGTGTCTCTGTGATGGACTGGAGACCTGTCCAGGTGTCTCTGTGATGGACTGGAGACCTGTCCAGGTGTCTCTGTGATGGACTGGAGACCTGTCCAGGTGTCTCTGTGATGGACTGGAGACCTGTCCAGGTGTCTCTGTGATGGACTGGAGACCTGTCCAGGTGTCTCTGTGATGGACTGGAGACCTGTCCAGGTGTCTCTGTGATGGACTGGAGACCTGTCCAGGTGTCTCTGTGATGGACTGGAGACCTGTCCAGGTGTCTCTGTGATGGACTGGAGACCTGTCCAGGTGTCTCTGTGATGGACTGGAGACCTGTCCAGGTGTCTCTGTGATGGACTGGAGACCTGTCCAGGTGTCTCTGTGATGGACTGGAGACCTGTCCAGGTGTCTCTGTGATGGACTGGAGACCTGTCCAGGTGTCCCTGTGATGGACTGGAGACCTGTCCAGGTGTCTCTGTGATGGACTGGAGAAATGTCCAGGGTGTCCCCGGCCTCTCACACAGTGAATGTTGGATATGGGCACCAGTGACCCCCATGACCCAAAAAGGAAGACGCGAGTAAAGACAATGGACAAATTGGATTGGAGACCTGTGTCTCTGTGATGGACTGGAGACTGTCCAGGTGTCTCTGTGATGGACTGGAGACCTGTCCAGGTGTCCATGTGATGGACTGGAGACCTGTCCAGGTGTCCATGTGATGGACTGGAGACCTGTCCAGGTGTCCTGTGATGGACTGGAGACCTGTCCAGGTGTCCCTGTGATGGACTGGAGACCTGTCCAGGTGTCTCTGTGATGGACCAGAGACCTGTCAATGTGTCCCTGTGATGGACTGGAGACCTGTCCAGGTGTCTCTGTGATGGACTGGAGAAATGTCCAGGGTGTCCCCGGCCTCTCACACAGTGAATGTTGGATATGGGCACCAGTGACCCCCATGACCCAAAAAGGAAGATGCGAGTAAAGACAATGGACAAATGTCACTGACTGAGCTAATAAAAAAGTATAGAGCTAGAGATAAATAAATAAAAACATTACTGAAAGGAATGTTTTTATTTACCAATATTTTCTATATTTGATATAAGATATGATTCAAATGAGTTCTGGAGATAATGGGATTTCCATCTCCCCCTCAGGAACATTAGTGGGAGTAATGGTGGTGGGAGGCTATGGGAGTGTTTGGACCAAATTCTGACAAATAAAAAGAAGGTTGAGGCGTCGTCGTGTCATGTTCACTGACAGCACGTAAAAACCTGAACAAACATACATGTGTGTTCTCCATGAACCCTTCTGAGGGTTAAAGGTCACTCATTACCTTTGATGTTGAAGACACTTATCGTAAACAAGGCTGAATCACCTTGAGCATAATAACTGATGACTGCAATAAACACGTAAAACACCCCAGGTGAATATGAAGTTGTTCCTTTTTCTTTTGGCAGCTCTGCAGTGAGTGAACTCACATGGGAGATACAAGATGCCCTTCCTGATGCAACCTGGGCTCGAACCAACAACCTCAGAAGTACAAGTCCTCCAAGCTACCACAGCGCCCCCACCCCATGAACATTAAAATAATCCAAAAATCAGATGGTTATGACTTCTCCTCCAAGCAATGAACCAAACAGCGTGAAGCATTTTACCAGACGACTCACTGCACATTCAGTGAATCGACTTTCTTGTAAATGTTGTAGTTATTCTTGTAGAAATTTTTGTAAATATTCTTGTAGTTATTCTTGTAGAAATTTTTGTAAATATTCTTGTAGTTATTCT
>JBBPBX010017110.1:0-31712 GCA_038048925.1 Garcialebias charrua | reverse complement strand
CTGCTAGCAATAAGGCATGGGTTGGTGTAACCTTTTACCAGCATGACATCATATCAGTTGAGGAAAAATATGACAGCTTCACTGTATTCTATTTACACACTAGGGATGGGCTGTGATTCATGATTTACTTGCTTTTATTAATAATTGTCCTACCTAAATAATATCACATATTGCTTAATAACAGTTACTTTTTAGGCATCTTAATATAATATTGCCAACTAAAGTGTTTATTTCTAGTTACCTAGTTTACTTTTAATATACTGGGACATAAGGGGACTGTTTAATATCAGCTGAGTAGCTTCAGCACTCAGGACAAACTTAGAACCAATTAATGATCAACCTTTTTATTTGTACCACTTTCATCTATGATAGCAAGGATTAAAGCTGAAATTTATATTTGCAGTGAGAATAACTTGAAAATCAAAATTTAATACCGTTTTAGCTGAAACACCAGTTAACAGCTTCACATGTATTGATTGTTTGATTATAACACTAAGTAATTGTGTCTATATGGTCTGCGTGGCTGAGACGAGCTCATGGCAGTAATTAATCAGCTGCCTCCACCGTGAGCCTGCTGTAGGCTGTATATATTTCACCTGCTAACATTGTAGCCTGCTACAAATGGTTATTTCAAAATAGCTTTACTTGGCTTGCAGAGTGGCTCTCCATGGGACTGAAGGAGGAGGGAAAACACTTTGTGTTTCATTAAAAGGCATTTGAATGGCGGGACAGGATGATGTAGTGGTTTTGATGTCATGACTTTTGACAATGCGGCATACAGTACATTGAAACCAGTCATCAGCTCATGTTTAGCTGCTATGAAAGAGTCTTCCCCAACAAAACAGTAATGCTATATAACTTAAGTTGACATTTCACATAATTAACACTTTTTTTCCCTTTAGCTTCTGCTGTAATTAGAGCTGCAGCCATGACAGAAATCTATATCTATGCACAAAGCCAACGCAAAGACTCAGAATTGATACAACCGTGATGAAAACAGTCCCTTCAGCAGCCTCTCACTCTGTTTCTGCTCCTCTGTGGGCGTGAAAGGAATACATGAAACCCTGACAGTGAATTCTCACCCGTTTCACTTCACGTTGTGGAAATTAGTGCTGAAAAGCCTCTCTAAAGTGTTCACGTGTGTCATTTGAACGGTCTTAAGTACCTTCGTTCACATGTTTGAATACTGCCTCAAATGTTTTTTTGTTTATTTTTGGTTTATGACAAAGTATTTTTACTATTATGAACAATCTTTCTCCATCCATCCATCCATCCATCCATCCATTCATCCATCCATTCCACCTGTTTCATGTCACATTGTAGAAATTGGTGCTAAAAAGCATCTCCATCCATTCATCCATCCATCCATTCATCCATCCATTCCACCTGTTTCATGTCACATTGTAGAAATTGGTGCTAAAAAGCATCTCCATCCATTCATCCATCCATCCATTCATCCATCCATTCTACCTGTTTCATGTCACATTGTAGAAATTGGTGCTAAAAAGCATCTCCATCCATCCATCCATCCATCCATCCATCCATCCATCCATTCATCCATCCATTCCACCTGTTTCATGTCACATTGTAGAAATTGGTGCTAAAAGCATCTCCATCCATCCATCCATCCATCCATCATCCATTCCACCTGTTTCAAGTCACATTGTAGAAATTAGTGCTAAAAAGCATCTCCATCCATCCATCCATCATCCATCCATCCATCCATCCAATACACCTGTTTCATGTCACATAGTAGAAATTGGTGCTAAAAGCATCTCCATGCATCCATCCATCCATCCATCCATCCATCCATCCATCCATCCATCCATCCATCCATCCATACATACATACATACATACATACATACATACATACATACATACATACATACATACATACATGCATCATCCATCATCATCATCCATCCATCCATTCCATCTGTTTCATGTCACAATGTAGAAATTGGTGCTAAAAGCATCTTCATCCATCCATCCATCCATCCATCCATCCATTCCACCTGTTTCATGTCACATTGTAGAAATTGGTGCTAAAAGCATCTCCATCCATCCATCCATCCATCCATCCTTCATCCATCATCATCCATCCATCCATTCCACCTGTGTCACATTGTAGAAATTAGTGCTACATTTGTAAAAAGCATCCATCCATCCACCCATCCATCCATCCCACCTGTTTCGTGTCACATTGTAAAAATATAGTGCCAAAAAGCATATCCATCCATCCATCCATCCATCCATCTACCCATTTTCTTCCTTTCAGTGTCGTAGGAGAGCTGGCACCTAACTCCAGCCAGGGCCTGTACAGGCCCCCAGTCCATCTCAAGGTGCTCCAGAATCAACAAGGATAAAGTTCTCTCATCATACTTCATTTAAACAGAGACTGAAAGCAACACAACATTGGCCTGATTGAGAACCTTAGACTACGACTCCTGTGAATCAAAGTTTTAAACTTACGACAAACAACACATCAGTGGCAGAGATTCACTGCAGAAAGTAATGTTTTTTTAAGTAAAATATTTTATTATTATACATAACTATAAGCTTCCTTACTTCCTTAGATAGGAAACTTTACAAATTGGCATTTATAACATGAATGTTTCTGTTCAGTGCCCTGAGAGGACTTCTGTTGTGACTCGGTGCTGTATCAATAAACTGAACTGAACTGACTACGCTTCTTAGTACTTTGAATAACTGTAACAAAATGTGTTATTAGCAGGTTTTTTTTAAATACTGGAAAACATCTCAAAACCCCAAAGTTGATGCTTTATGACCCACAATCGACCACTAGTCCAATGTATAAATAATAATAATAATAATAATAATAATAATAATAATAATAATAATAAATGCACATAACTCGTAATAACACCCGCATATTTTGTGATAATAAAGCTGGAGCTCACCTTCGGGTTTTAATACTCTTCAGGCTGCAGAGGTCAGCCTGGTTGCACTGAATGCAATACAATAAATGCAAATAAGTTTAGATTAAATAAAGGCTGTAAATACATTTGCAAAGCACTCTAGTACTTCGATCTCCGACCTCTTGTGGTTGAAGTAAAACACCCCAAACCAGATTTAATTCAGACCATAACATTAAAATATAAGAACACCCAATGAAAAGGTAAACCGAGAATCTGAATAATAAACAAAATGCACTAAAATATTTTAAATCCAAGCATTTGTCCAGTATTATTTATTACTTTTACACAAATTTACCTCTATATCAAGTCAAACGGCTACAAACAGACCCAACCACAAATGCATACAGTAGATAAAGAGACAAATTTCCACAACAGCCATCAGTTGAAGTCAGAATAATCTGCACAGCTAAACTCGATTCAGGGCAAGCGAGGAGGGATATTTTTGCAATGTGGGTTAAACTTTAAAGATTATGCAAGGCTTGTTTTTAATTTAGCAAAAAAAAAAAAAAATCCACCCTTAAGACAAGATTAGACATACAATTAAAGCATCGCCCTTATCAGGAAACAGCATCTAAACTGGAACAATTTTAACATGAAAGAAAGCAGCACAAAAATAATAAAATAAAAATAAAAATACGAACCGAGGAAGGCGAATCAAAGCAAAAATCTTTGCAGCTTCAGAACTGAAAAGAGATTTCCCCACCTCCACCAATTAAAAACAGCAGATATGATATAGACTCATCATCACACATATGTATTCATGCACACTACCCAACGCTAATCCCCGTCACGGAGGAGCTTTCCATCCCGAGAAGCTGCCGTTTGGTTGGTGGCTGATGCCTGGGCTCCATACATTTTTAATGAGGCCTCTCACTTTCTCCACAACGGGCATCGTACTGTACCACCTGACTGCAGTGCGTCAACACATCCTGCTACCCGCAGACACGCGTGCACAAGCGCTCACACGCACGCAGGACAGAAAATCGCCTTGTGATAATCCTTGTTTTAGCAGCCGCTTCCCTCACACATGCCAAATCATTCCTTTACACATTCTGTGGAGCGGCTCCGAGGGGTGGAGAAGTGTTAAATGAAACTCATCGGTGCGTGGACGTGTGTGAAAACACCTGGGTGTGCGCCTTGCGAGTGTATATGTGTGAATACTTTCCTAGCCGGATGTGTCGTATTGATTAGTTCCCTGCGATTTCCCCCCAATCAAAGCTTCGCCACCTCTAGACTGTCTGCAGGCTCCGATCTGAAAAGGCCTCTTTACGCACATTTCAGCACTTATACACACACACATACTGGCTGAGACCAACATATCCACTAACTGCCTCACGTTTGCACAAAATCCCTAGCAGCAAACCTTGTTGCAACTGAACATAGCATTGATTTTTCATAATCCTCAGCCTCAAATTTCACTGTAATCCTTTGAAAAGTGAGTGAGAAAGGCAAACAGATAAACACAGAGAGCGAGAAGGAGGCGAGCGAGGAACAAAACAGAAATGTGGAGAAAAGTGGAAAAATAAAATACACCTGACAAACAGACACAGCTGTTTCGTTAAAAAAAAAAAAAAAAAAGCTCAGTCATCCAGGCTTTGCAAACTGAGCGCGTAGAACCAAAAACAAGATTTTTTTCATATTCCTGAAGATAATTCACGTCTCATCGGCTGAGTTAAGTTTGCATCTCTGCACTTTTCGGTTTTAAATTCAGAAAGCTGCTCTGGTGAAACGCATCTTCAAGAATCAAAAAAACAAGCCCAGATGTCTTCAGGTCAACTAATCTCAAAACTGCATCAAAACACAAACATGTCTGTAACTCGAGTGGCTTCACAGATTTATATTTGCACATGTTGTGTAGTTGTTTTGGGCATAATTTCCCTTCTGTGTCTTTATTGTCCAAGCTCCGCTTTAAGTTAGTGTCTGAAAGATCTAGAGACACTGATTATACACTTGTGGTACCTGGCCTTAAAGCATGTGTGTTTGTAAGTTTCCCTTCCAGAGCACATGTAAAGAGAAGTGCATATAAATATAAATGTGAAATGTATAAATAAGTGTAATTTATTGCCCACAAAAATCAATATATCTTGTTCCAAATGCAACTTACACATTGACGTCAGAAGCATTTGTAATGTGTGTGTGTGTGTGTGTGTGTGTGTGTGTGTGTGTGTGTTTGTGTGTGTGTGGGGCACATTGGCAGGGGGGTCTGGAGATCCTCCACCAGATAATATTGAATAAAGCAGAAGCCATTTCTTGCATTCTGGTGTATTTAAACAGGTTTTTAAACATCTATGTTTAACTACACAAGTAAACACTTGATTCAATAACTACTGTACTTGCCGCCTGAAACTCCGCACCATCGCACCGTATAAGTCGCATGAATACAAATGTGTCTAATAAAGTGGAAAACACATATACATGTCAGTTTGCCATATAGGTTGCATCTATTATGCATCACCACTGATGCATCAGGTTTGTAACGCGTCAACGCTGACAACCTAGAAATGTGGGCCGGTGTTGTACCAAAAATCGATTGGCTGCCAAATGGAGGCTGCGGGAGCGTGCACGGGAGGACTTTAACAAGAATTTAACAAGATTAACACTTAAAAAAAAGTGTTTGCTTGAAATTATACCAAAGGTGTGTCTCAGCTGAACTTTTCCTTATAAATGCACTTTGATGTTCAAATCAGCTGCATTTCAAACGCTGATTTGTGGAAGCACGCAGAGGGACGACTCGCTGTGCATGTCTTCAAAATTTAACCAGATAACCACCTAAAAACAATTATTTGTTTGCTCTAAATTATAGTAAAGGTGTGCCTCTGTTGAACTTTTCCTTAAAAAATGCACTTTAATGGTCAGATCAGCTGCATTTTGCCTGGGTGTAGCAACAAAATGCAGCTGATTTGACGTTTTCTCCAGGAGTTCCAGAGCGAGACGAAGGTGGCTTGGTATGGCGAGCCAAATGTCTCATTCATAGCCACTTTTACATATTAATTAGACACTTGACTTGCCATATTAGTTGAGGACCCTCTAGTGACTGAAAATGGTAGTGTTCAATAATTTTCCATGTCAGACTGGATGAAATTGTCAGATCTCAGTCAAAAATTGGGATGTATTGGGAAAGAAGTGTTTTAGTCACTTCGGTGTATAAATCGCAGGCATGCTAATTAATGCAAAAAACTGTGACTTATACAGTGAAAATTACAGTATTTTAGAGAGCATGGCACAACAAGAAGTAACCTGATCAACAGCTCTCCTTGTGTGAATAAAGCATGCTCCACTTCTCTCATGCATCCTATATAAAATGCAAATGAATGCATAAAAGCCAGTATCTTACATATTTAAGTCAGGTCCAATGGGCGGATAAAAAGAAAAAAGAAAGAAACATTTCGACTTTTATCCAAAATACTTAATCAGTTTGAGGTGCTGCAATAAACTCATTCTTATAAATAGCATCTAGCATAATAGATTAACCAGTTTGTTGGTGACCAGAACTGTCTGTTCACATGATAATGGAGGACCACCAGCCCATTGACTGATAGAGGCTGATGGTCCTCCTTTATCTTGTGAACAGCTAGTTCCAGCTAGCTGTCCGGCTCACATTGAGAAAATGTCAAGTACCGGTAGTCTAATATTTTAACAAACCAGATTATTTTATTTTAAAACAAATTCCTGCTTTTGTTCCCAGTGTTGGTTAACCTGATCCTGGTGCTTGCAGGAAAGAAGAAGTTTCTCTGAAGAGCTTAATATCATTGGAAACTAAAAGGAAATTAAACTGTTATTTTAACAAGCTCAGTGGTCATTCCAGCTCCACCATGTAATTTAACATTTCTGAGCAATGTCAAAATAAGAGCATCAATCTTTAATGCTGCAAAGTTTGAGAGGACAAAGTGCTTTTCAAAAAGCAGAGAACGGGATAAGTACGAGGGGAAAAGTTTGACGTTGGGGTTTGTCTGCAGCAGGGAGGGGAAATAAGTCATGGTCCGTCTGTGTCTGTTTTCAGTTTATCACAGATGGGATGAGAAAGCAAGGTGAGCGCCTCTAAATATAAAAAAAAAAAATCGATTTTTAGTAAGCAAAGTTTTATTGAAGCTGCCTGACAGAAACAAATGAGTGTATCGGGAAGACTGCTGTGCTCCTGCTGTGTTGGGTTAAAACAAGGTGTTGTTTGTCACAATGTCTCCTCTGTGGTTTTCTGCCCATTTCTCTTTGCTCACTGTTTGCAGCCACCTCCTAATAAACAGATTCCTCACCCTGCACCTCTTCAGGCCATCACTACCCTGAGAACCCAACAGCAACATCCAGTCACGCCTGTTTGCTGTGTTTGTTTGTATCCATGCTCTAATGCTCTGATTATTATTATTATGATTATTTATTTATTTATTCATTTCATTTCCATTAAAAACACAAATACAATTTCAATACAAACTAAACAAAAAACAAACATAAAATGAAAGGAAGCAGAAGAAGAAAATGTCTTATATCTGTTCCCTCTTAAACAAAATCAATTCAAACTATCATATCAAACAATAATCATCCATATATAATACAGCAAAATAAATAACTCATCAAAATTTCTCGTTTAAAAAATTAGACATTAATCAGTTTTATATATATATATATATATCTTTCCAACAAAATAGTTTTTATCTTTTTCTTAAATATAAACATTGACTTCACCATTTTTGCATCATCCTCCAAACCATTCCACAGACCCATTCCCTGTACAGTACTGTATGGTAGTAGACCTACCCTTTAAACTGGTTCTATACTTAGGTTTAACAAAAATATCTATTCCCTTCAAATTATAACAACTCTTCCTTTTTACAAAATATGCTTGAATGTTTGATGGTAGTAAGCAATTCTGAGCTTTAAACATAAGTAGAAGAATATTACAATCCACCGAATCATAAAACTTAAGTAATTTCAATTGACAAAACAGAACATTACCATACCATACCATACCATTTTATTTATAAAGCACTTTAAACAGGAACAAGTCCACACCAAAGTGCTGGACAAACAAACACGCAACAGGCAACACATACAATGAAGTACAACACGAAAAACATAAAAACATTGCAGATCATAAATCAAACGATCCAGTACAAATCAGCTGGCATTGAAAGCGATGGAGTAGTAGTGAGTTTTTAACCGGGATTTGAAAACCGAGAGGGAGGGGGCCTGTTTGATGAGCAGCGGTAACTCGTTCCAGAGTCTTGGGCCTGCTACAGAGAACGCCCTGTCACCCCTGCGCTTAAGGCGAGTTTCTGGAACTATCAAGAGCACCTGATCCTCTGACCTCAAAGCACGTGGAGGGACATATGGGTGTATCAGATCTGAGAGATAGGCGGGGGCGAGACTGTTCAGCGATTTGTAGACATACATGAGAATTTTGAATTGGATTCGAAGATGAACCGGTAGCCAGTGAAGGGAGACATTAGAAGGGTGACAATAATGTTTTCTTGTTATAATTCTTACAGCTCTTTTTTGCAGAATAAAAATAGGCTTTGATATGGTTTTACGTGCTGTTCCCCAAACATTGACACAATAAGTTAAATGTGAATCCCCTGGGTGCATCCCACTCAGCCTGCAAAATGTTCAGCCATGAGAAGTCAGGTGTAGTCTAGCTCAGAAAGAGTTAATGATGCCTGAGCCAATCAGAGTGCTCGCTCAGCAAAGCGAAGCGACTTGATGCTGAGCTTTTAAACGAACCCGTTTCCTGAAGAGCTGAACTCCCAAAGCGGTGATTTGCAGCAGTAAAATAATGAAACGCTGCATCAGTAGGTGCGAGGCTAAGCTAATAAGACGCAAACAAAACATGTGATCAGCTCTTCAGAGTCCTTTAGAGCTGCTTTGCAAATTGAACGGGAGTTAACAAAGTTCATGTTTGTGTCTCATGCCGCTCCTCACAATGGAAAGTTTAAGAATTCCTAATTAAATTGCAATTTTATAGTTGTGACCTCATTAAAAATATAGATTGATTTTTCACATGTTATGGCAAAATGTTTTCTCAGTTAAATCACTCAGAGAAAATCCAATAAGACCGGATAAAAAAAACAAAAATGAAATACTTCATACTTCAAATTATTAACAGCACATTTATTCATCAAAATGTTTTTCTCATATCTATGATGTGTCCTAATACTACAAATGTATAAGCAGAATTTATGACCTGCTGTCAACTAGAAGATGTTTGCTTGAAACTGATCATCACGTCCAAGAATTTGACCTGAAACGACTCCCATTTAAAATAAGTTTAAGTAGAAGCTCATCTTCAGTCCATGGAAAAAAAAAATGTTGCTCTCATGTCCATCTTTTCTCCTTGTGGTTACAGTTTGGAGCTGCTGCTCCACGTTTTCATTCCTGTTACTGCTGTGATTTAGTGGCAATGTCACAGCGCAGCTTATAGGCTTGGCATAATAATGGTGTACCACAAGGATCAGTCTTAGGACCCCTCTCTATTGAATCTACACAATTAATATAGGTCAGAACATTCCTGATGCATCCTTGCATTTCTATGCTGACGATACAGTTGTTTATTGTCCAGCTAAAACAGTTGCCAAGGTTTTCCGTTTTTTACCATCTGCATTTGACATCATTCAGTCTGCCCTGATGCATGCTCAGCAGACAAAGGAAGGTGCACAGTGATTTTGAACCAGAAAGACTATCACGAGAAAGTTATGTCACTCCTTGAGTGACTTAACTACTTATGAACTGCTGAAAAGAGATCCAGGAAGTGGTTACAAGAAGAAGTTGATAGATTGCCTGAAAATTTTGAAGCAGGACAAGGCTATTGACAATATTCTGTACCACAGACTGTACCCAGGGGAGGCCACGCCAAGTCTGTATGGTTTACCCAAAATCCACAAACAAGGTGTACCTTTAAGACCAATTGTTAGCATGATTAACTCTGTCACTTACAATGTTTCCAAATATCTGGCATCTGTACTCATCCCTTTAGTTGGCAGCTCAGAACACCACATACAGAACACCATGGACTTTGTGGATAAGGTGAGGGATGTCATCATGGAGACTGATGAAACAATGGTCTCTTTTGATGTCACATCACTCTTTACGTGCATTCCTGTTGATGAAGCAGTAGAGGTGGTCTGTTTAAGGTTAAAATCAGACACCACTCTGAACAGCAGGACCACGCTTTCCACAGAGCAACTGTGTCAACTCTTGAAACTGTGCCTGCAGTCAACCTACTTCACATATGGGGAGCAATATTATAGGCAGAAACATGGGTGTGCTATGGGGTCTCCAGTTTCTCCTATTGTTGCCAACCTGTACATGGAGGAGGTAGAAAAGAGAGCCTTGACATCCTTTTCAGGGAGACCACCAAGTCATTGGTTCAGGTATGTTGACGACACCTGGGTTAAAATTAAATCTCAGGAAGTCCAACATTTCACTGATCACATCAACTCTGTGGATAAATATATCAAGTTCACACGAGAAGATGTAAAAAATGGCAGGTTGGCTTTCTTGGACTGTGAGGTCTCAGTTTCTGATAGAGGAAATTTGCAAACTGAGGTGTACCACAAACCCACCCACACAGACCAGTATTTACAGTTTGACTCCCATCACCCTCTGGAGCACAAGTTAGGAGTCATCAGGACTCTGTATCACAGAGCAGACAGCGTCCCCACTAACTCAGGAGCCAGACAGAAGGAGAAATCACACACAAAACAGGCTCTAGAGAAATGTGGATATCCTAACTGGGCCTTCCTGAAAGCAGAGAAGAAACCCAAACAGGACTCCAGCCAGCCATCAGGTGAAAAGAAGGAACCCAGACCCAGACCAGTGGTCATTCCGTATGTTGCGGGAGTTTCAGAGACATTGAGACGTTTATTTTCTAAACACAACGTCCCAGTGGCTTTTAAACCCCAAAATACATTACGGCAAAGACTGGTTCATCCCAAAGATCCAGTCCCCCGGCACAAACAGAGTAATATTGTGTATGCTGTTCAGTGTCAGGAGGGCTGTGATCAGTCTTATATCGGGGAAACTAAACAGCCACTGGCCAAAAGGATGGCCCAGCACAGAAGATCAACATCATCAGGTCAGGACTCTGCGGTCTACACTCATCTCCAGGCCAGCGGTCACTCTTTCAGGGATGAAGATGTTCACATCCTTGATAGAGAGGAACAATGGTTTGAGAGAGGAGTAAAGGAGGCCATCTTTGTGAAAAGAAACCGTCCATCATTAAACAGAGGTGGAGGCCTCCGGGTTCAACTGTCCCCCACTTACAATGCTGTTATTGCTAGTATCACTCAGCCCTCTGTGAATAGCAAACAACCATCAGGGTGTTAACGATCCATCGTCAGGCTGATGGTCCTCCTTGATCATGTGAGCAGCTGGTTTCGGCTGTCATCAGCCAACTGGTTGATCCACTGTGGGAGGGTGCTATTTATAAGACTGAGCTGAACACAGCTTCTCAGACTGATGAAGTCTTTCGGACGAAAGACAAAACATTTCTACAGTTTTTTTGCTTTGTTTTGTTTTTTGAATGTCCAGAGGACCAGAATTAGCTTTTTTGGATAATTCAGTCTGATTTGTTCCATCTTGAATGTGGGCTAAATGCTGATAAAGCCAAAGGGATGTTGGTACCAGCAGTCTTTCCTCCTATCTCCTCTATGAATGGTGTTCCTATTGAGTTTGTGGATTCTTAAAAGTAGTTGGGAATCTTGGTCGATGAACAGCTCTCTTTTAAGCCTCATGTCAAAAAGTTGATCAAGAAACTGAAATGGGAATTGCGTTTCTTTTTCAGAAATAAATCTTGCTTAAATCTGAATGCTTGGAAACACCTTGTTGCTGCTACTTTCTTACCGGCCACCGACAATGGTGACATTATTTACATGAACTCTCCTGCAAGCACCTTGCAGATGTTGGACTCTGTCTATTACAGTGCGCTAAGATTCATGACTATCTGTAACTACCATACCATTCACTGCACTCTATACATTCATTGGTCAATTGGTCACCATTAACTTCACATAGACTCTCACACAGGTACATTTTCATTTTTGAATCACTCCTTGTTCTGTTGCCTTCATATATCTCCTCCTACATGTCCCATTGTCAGTGCAGCTACAGCGTGCGCTCTCAGGACATCATTACCTGCAGCGTTCCCTCAGTGCAGACTGAACTCGGCAAAAAGGCCTTCACTTACTCAGCTTCTGTAACCTGAACAGCAAAAAGATCTGAAGATGTCGACTTTGACCTCTGTAAGGGATTTTAACTGTTAAGTTCAAAGCAAAAATCAATTCAGACACGTTCCTGTTTTTAGTATTTTACCTCATTTCATAATGTAACATGTTTTATATCACTACTTTTATTAACTTTTTATTTTATATGCATTTTATGATTAATGTTGTGTGTACCTTATCTGTGTTTGTTGTTTAAAACAGGCAATGAATCCTCATGACTCAATGAGACTAAGCTGTATAAATAAAGGTTGAATGAATAGTTACAACGTTGCATTTTTTTATTTTTCATTTTGTGTTTCTTTGTGCGTGAGAACATTTCTAGAAACAATGTGGGTTTATGAGAAAATACAAATAATTTTGGAAGGATAGCTTTCTCATCTGAATATTGTCCTAACAACAGAGCTACTAACAACAAATGACAAAAAATAAATAAAAATAAATAAAAATAAAAAGGCAGGAAAAAAATGTGTTATTGTTAAAAGCACCTTAAAAGACCAAACTTATTCGTAAAAGCATACAAAACAAAAAGCATTGATCATATTTACTGTTTTTAAACAATCAGCTACACAAAAAGAACGAACAATTATCACAAAAACAACTTCAAAAAAGGCAAAACGGGAAAGTAAAAGCAGCTCTCGTTGTCTTGTCCATGCAGGCCTTTGCCGCCTTCTCTGTTTGTTTTTTTCATCATTATTTTCTCTTATTCTTCACAGAACAAGCCACAATATGAAGAGAACCCCAGACTTTAACCCTCTTTTCTCTGGAGGTTTAAAGTGTAAATTTCCACAGTGTACGTCCCTCTGGCAGTTCAATAAGACCACAGAGCTACCTGCCTCTCCCCTTCTTTAATTCCATCCCCAATGCCGCCACTGATGCCTTGGAAAGTGCAGATTTTTGTGGGTAATTACGGTTTTACACCACAAATGGATGTAAATGGAATTTTGTAACACTCTATTGATCCCTCTGGGGCAAATTAGCCTTTTTTTTTTATTTCGCCTGTCACCTGCCCCTGGAGAATAGGGGGCTATGGAGGGCTGGGGTGCAGATAAAAGCTCATCACTGCAGCAGAGACAAGTGCAGCGTTCTGCCAAATGAGCTTCAGCAAGTGTGGACTATCTTTACTACAACAGTCAGGACACTTTTCTTTATCTGAAACTGTAAAGAGTAGAAAAAAATACTCATTTTTAGGTGAATCTCAAACGATGACAAATGGAATCAATAAGGCTTTGGGGAGAAAATGAGCTGAAACAGCATTTTCTTCCAACCAGGTATTACTTTTTTTCTTTTCTTTTTTTTTTTTACACTAGGCAAAAATGTGTTATTTTATTCTGTCAAGATGTATAAAAATAATAACGCTTAAATAAGAGGCATCCAAATGCAAAAGATAATCGTTTCCCAGCACAGGCTTGAATTTGGAAAACTGAAACATTCTTTGTTGAACTTGGAAAACTTTGATTCCAGACCTCTGAATTCCTTCAGCCTATTAAACATTATTCAGTGATTCACACACTGTACTTGCAGTTCTCTTTGCACTGTCAGAAAGCCACTGAGCCAATCAGAACTTTAATCTATCGGAGAGAAAAGGAATGCAAAGGTTGTGTTCTTGTGCCCAAGCCAGAAAACTGGAGCCAGAAGCATTTGTACTGATGGGTTCTGTGGGTGGTTGCCAAGTGGAGCCTTCTTGTTGTATTCACCAAACTCATTTGCTTATCAAGCCCACCTTCACTCTGGATCACGACTGTGACTTAAAAAAGTATCAACCTGAATGTAGATTTAAAAATACTTTTTAAAGTGAAGATACCACAGGTAAAAATGTGGTCTATGTCATATTTTTTTGTTAAACGATGACATAAATGACATTTTATATATGTCCAGAACCATTTTATTTAGAAACCAACCCAACATTTTAGCCATTTTTACCACGTTTCACTTGATCCTGATTCTGACAGCACTCAACTTTGACTGGGGTCTGCAATGATCATGAAAAGAGAAGAAATGAAGGAACAAACTAACAAGAGTACTCCATACAACACATTATACACCCATTGACAAAATATTAGACAGCAGTACAGAAATCTATGGCGATATCCCATATAAGCAAAAACCACTTGACGTTGATTGGTGATCCTGACCTTGAAGCTGGAATGATGAAAAGTGTACGTGGCACTCCTTGTCGTGATGATGCATATGTGTATGGTTTTGTTAAATTATCTTGAACGGATCAAAAGTTGAGAGCAGACAAAGAGAACATTTACAAAGACTACTGTATTCCATAATATGTCTGCCTTTCGACGAGTGTAGAACAAAGCTACAGTTGTTTCTGGGAAAACATTTGTCAAGCGTATTAAATTAAAGTTCTGCTGTCTTTCATGCCAGAGTTTATCATATATTAGGAAATGACAAAGTTGTAGCTTTTGACAATGTTATGCACAAGAGTGTTGGACATGACTCTTAGCTACCACAATACATTTGATGTCAATATCTTTAAAACTGACTGATATTTTTTGTGGTCGACTCCAAAAGTCTGTTAAATTGGTTGAATGGTTCTTGAGATGTTTTGCTGAGAAAAAGAAACAGACACGAGCAAAAACGTTGTCGCCATGCCTTTCACCTTTAGTTGTAGGCAGGGTCAAAGTAAAGCTCATGATCTGAGACCAGACAACAATTACTGTTATTACTGTTGAAAAAGTTAATACGCTTAAGCCATTATTTTGTAAATATATAAATGTATTACTTTGTTTCTGAAACTGAATGAGTGCATTCTACAACCACCTTATAATGTTGTATATCAAATCAAACACATTTTGAAATCAGTACTGTATCGTTGGCAAAGTTAATAGTATTTTTTACGAGGTTTATTAATGTTGCCAGGGATCTGCATGACCAGACACTCTCCCTCACCTGCCACCTGACTTAAATTGCACCTGATTTTCACAGTGCTCTTTGCAGGTGGAGGGCCTACACGAAGTTGGTATCCTTTCTTTATTTTGGGTTTGGCCTGGCTGAGCCCGAGGAGCCAAGGCTCGAGCACCAGGTGTGGTGGCCTGTCTACAGAGGAGAGCCCTGGTTTCCTTTTTGGGTGGTGAATTTAAGCATCTGGGCCTCTTGTTCATGAGTAATGGAGGCAGCACGGTGGCGCAGTTGGTCGAGCTGCGGCATCTCAACGTTGCCACAGTTCAAATCCCAGTCCGGGGGACTTTCTCGGTGGAGTTTGCATGTTCTCTCCAAAATGCTTGGACTTTCCCCAGTTACTCCGGTTTCCTAGCCTGGCCCTCGCCTTCCTACACAGCTCCGCTCAATTCTCATTTCCCTTCACTGCTCCGTCTGGGACTTCTCCCATAGACAAGGATTTCGCCGGCAGATTTTTGACCGGACCAATCAGAGAACAGAAGGCGGAGTTTCCGGACCAATCAGAGAACAGAAGGCGGAGTTTTGAACGACGTCGATTTCATGCGCAGTTTGCCCTGCTCAAAATGGCTGCCTGCACGAAGGAATTTACAAGAAAACACGGTAAAAAACTATTATTTCTTTGCTGAGAAAAAATATATTTCTTAGCTGACGTTATAGCAGAAGGGTTCCTGAGCTTAACAGTTCCTAAATCAATTCACGAAATGGTCAAATCTGCTAGATTTAAATTGTTTCGGTTTGACTTTTTCCAGACAGCCTCGGGGGCGCTACGAAAATAAATTATAAAAAATCGAATTTTATCTCAAATGTTTCATCCAGGCCAACAGTCAGTAAATTAAAGCCATATAATTACACACTGGTAGCAGAAAAAATATCCACCGAGTGGTTTCTGAGCTGTTTATCTGAACAGTTAGCCTGGCCCTCGCCAGGCTAACTGGACTGGACAGGCTAACGTGACGTATGTTGCAGCTCCGTGCAACATACGTCACGGCCAAACGTTAACGATTGGGTAACCTCAGCAGAGGCCACGCCTCCAGCAAGAATCGGTTCTCTACACTATAGAGAAAGTCCAGACCCTAGTACGAAGCGAAGTGAAGGACAAGTGTCTGGTTCTAACCAGGCTACCGGTTTCCTCCCACAGACCAAAAACATGCACATTAGGCTGACTGGTAACTCTAAATTGTCTCTAGGTGAGTGTGAGAGAGTGAATGGTTGATTGTCTCTATGTGTCCCTGTGATTGACTGGAGACCTGTCCAGGGTGTAACCTGTCTCTTGCACAGTGACTGCTCTGCTGGACATGGACACCAGTGACACTCGCAACCTGAAAATGAAGAAGCAGGTAAAGATCATGGATGGATCAATGGATGAGGGCTTATCCTCAGTAATGAGGGCATTGCTTCAGTCTATCATGGTGAAGAAAGACTTGAGCTGAAAGGCAAAGGTCTGGATTTACTGGATTGTCTTAGCTCCAACCCTCACCTTTGGTCTTCAGTTTTGGATCATGACCAAAAAAAAAAGAGTGGCTGAAATGAGCTGCCTTTGTAAGGTGGTCAGGATCATCCTTAGAGATAGGGCAGGAGCAAGGTCATCCATGGGGGAGCTTAGAGTAGAGCCGCTGATCCACTGCATTGAAAAGAGTCAGTTGCAGAGGGTCAGGCATCTGAACAAGATGCCTCCAGGATGTCTCCCTTCAGATATTATCTGGGTACGTCCCACTGTGAAGAGACCCCGGTGCAGACACCAAACTCTCTGGAGTAATATATCCTCTCTGGCCTGGGAATCCCTTGAGGTCCCCCAGGAGGAGCTGGAGAACGTTGCTGGGAAGAGGGAGGTCTGGGTTTCTCTTTTGGACCTGTTGCCTCTGTGACACGACCACAATTAAATAGTGTAAGATGGAGATGTACGAAAAATGGTGCCATGACTTAAATTTCTCCAATACAGCTCAGGCTGCAGTAAGTACAAAAAACCCTATCAAGGATAGAGAATGCAAGGACAAAAAGTTGCTTAACTCTTCATTTAAAACTTCACTCAAATCTGCTTACAAAAGGAAATAATTTAATAATCTGGACTTGGTGTGAAAGTAAGAAGGCCTTTGATTACAGTCACCTCCGTGTCCAATCACGGCATGATTAACTGACAGTCTGATTGAAACCAGCTGCTGCTGATTGGAATAACCTGTCATTTTAATCAAAACAATCTCATACAACAGCAGTTGTTGGCTGCTGTTTCATAGAAATCACCCACTGTTGGGTTGCAATTACCTTCCTGATTATTCACCAGAAGCATTCTTATTCAAACATCTGGGGGCTTTTTAAAGATTAAAGACCGCTTGTAGTTTCCGTTTAACATGAAGGGACACTGAAATATTCATATGTCTGTTATAATATTTATGTCAAATACTTATTTTAACTGGATTGATTTACTCACTCTTGGCTGTCTCCCTCCTGTCTTGCATAATGTGTAATTGTCTTTATTTCAGGTTGTGCTAAATATGATTAAAGACCCATTTTCTTAATGTTTTCAGTTTGATGCACACAAACCGGCGACTTGTACTTTGTCCAGTAGTGATCTCATACATTTTTCTCTTGGGGTTTAAGAAATTGCCAATAAATCAATTTCTGTGTTTTAGTGGCATATTAAGGTGCATTTGCTAAAGTGGGTGGCATCAGACGGAGTGGACTCCAGCTGTTCAGTATTTGCAACAAGACTCAAAATGCATCATGAAGCCGTTCCTTGACATTATGGTTATTGCACACCAGGGTACATTATCTTTCCATTACATCAGGCAGTTTGATGGAGTTGTACTCTCAGGGCACTTCTAATTTCTAGTAGTACGTCTGGGATTTTTAAAAATAAGTGCGGCTACCCCTTTGCTGATGCCGGCTGATTATGTTTCACATCAAATCAGCAGCGTTGGTTCATTTGGGTCTGATTCATGCTGTACATTGCACCGATTCTGGTGCAGGAACAGTTCACCGGTTGAGTCTCGATTTAATTGGGTTTTCCCACAGACGTGTTTTTATGTTCTCCTTAGGGTGTTTTCTTTTGCTGTGTCCTTGCAAACGAACAAGCCCCCACCCAAAAAAATTAAAAAAAATAAAAAATACACATTACATCTTCAATAAATGGTTAAATCTATGAAAAACATCATTCCATCATTGAACTAGTTTTTCTTTTGTGAGTCAAAGTCATTTTTGGTCTGATATTGCCAAGTCCTGTAAGAATAGTAATTGGATTTCCAGCATAAACGAAAATCTCCTTTCACTCCCAGCTCTGCTTTGGTAATTGAGGTTAAATGAAATGGTCAGCCATCCAATAAACCCTCCCTGGGCATTCACGGGTGTGTGTGTGTGCAGGATAAAGAGATCTGCTTTTCATTTTTGTGTAAAAAATTACAAATATCAAAATGTTGAAACAGGTGTTTGTCAATTAGTACTTCAGGAAACTGCTCCCACCAGTGGTAGTTTCAATTTATACTTAATAGACTACCGGTATATGCCACGGACTCCCGTTCCAGCACTTCCGCATGCATTACCTGGGCGGCACACTTCCAGTTAGCAGAAATGGCACAAACAAAAATAAGTAAATACAATAAATAAAACATTTACATACACACAAATAATAAATCTGTACATACATAAATCAATAGCAACGATTTCCCTTCGGATAGCCACAATCCATTATCGCCCTAACCCCTCCTCAGCAGGGAAACGGAACAGCTGCACACTGGCTGGTGGACACAACGGACGTCACGTGTAGTGCCAGTAGCTCGCAGCCGCGTCCCGTATCGGGTCGTTGTCATGGTCTGCTACTAGGAGCTAACGCTAACAACAACGGCAGTGGATAGGACCCGGAAGTGACGGACGTGGGTTGTATTTTGGTAAATGGTAAATGGAGCTTACTTATATAGCGCCTTCCAACCCCCTGTGAGGAGCCCCAAAGCGCTTTACAGTACCAACCATCCACCCATTCATACACACATTCATCGGTAGCGGTAGTCTGCCATGCAAGGCACCATCCAGTCCTACCGGGAGCAACTCGGGTTTAAGTGTGTTGAGTGGAATAAATATGCCTTCATTTGTCAAATATGTTTTATTTTGAAAGGACACGTACTTCCTGTCATGTAATTAAGAACACGTGAGAATGTATAAAAGGTGACGTGGCAACATAATAAAGAAGTTATTCCCCTTGTGGTGAACAAACCAGAACACTGACTCTTGATTATTATCTCCATTTATATTCCTCTGTCAAGACGGCTTGTCTGGACAATTGCACGCTGGAATGTCTGCTGAGTAACGCTACCTGCCGACAGGTTAAGGGCCCAGCTAAGCCCAGGCAGAGCCCAGATAAAGCCCATAAAGATTCCAGGAAGAGCTGAGAATAAACCCGGAAAAGCTCTGGACAACGACAACGAGCGCGGATGAATCTTTGGAGATTGGAGTTGTAAGGACGAGCGTTTTTGGTGAGCGATGACTGAAATGCTAAACTAGCACCATGAACAAACGCATCGTCGATTCAAGTAGCCGATGGGCACGGCTAATCTTCGACGGAGATGAAAACAATTATGAACTGTGGGAGACGAAAGTTCTGGGACATCTTAAACTTCAAGGTCTAAAAGACACCATATTGGGAAGAAATATCGACGCTGATACCGATGAAGAGAAAAATGGAATGGCATATGCCGAGCTGATCCAATTCCTCGACGACAAAAGTTTGTCACTTGTGATGAGAGAAGCTGCCGACGATGGTCGAAGAGCATTGAAAATACTAAGAGACTACTACGCAGGAAAAGGTAAACCAAGAATCATCAGTCTCTACACTGAACTTACTTCATTGAGGAAGGAGAACGGTGAAAGTGTGACTGAATATGTCATACGTGCAGAGACACTTATTACAGCCCTGAGAAATGCCGGGGAAATTCTTGGTGATGGTTTACTTGTGGCGATGGTATTGAAAGGACTGCCAGAGACATTTAAACCTTTTTCCGTCCATATAACTCAAAGTGAATCAGAAATACAGTTTGCTGAATTTAAAATAAAACTCAGAAGTTATGAAGACACAGAAAGAATGCGCATGACAGAAGCAGATGATGTCATGAAGGTGAGAACGCTACAAAGCTCACAATTATCAACAGCTACTGGTGACTACAAGAAAACTATAACATGTTTCAAGTGTGGCTTAACTGGACACAAAGCCAATGTCTGTCGCTACAGACAGTGGTGCAGTCACTGCAGGAGCAGCACACATAGTGATTCAAACTGCAGAAGGAAGCGACGGAGTGACGAAGCGCACAGCAGCGGAGGAGGACAGGAACACAGAGAGCGACAACACTTATGTATTCCGGACGAGAGATGACGACGTGAGACTTAATCATCAACAGAACCTCAAAACTACAGGTCTTATGGTGGACACAGGAGCGACTTCACACATCTTGAAAGAAAAGACCGCATTTAAAAAGTTTGATGAACGTTTCCAGTCGACAACACATTGTATTGAGTTGGCTGATGGTACCAGGTGTAACGGAGTGGCTGAAGGCAGAGGAGACGCAGAAGTACTTTTGATGGACAGCAGAGGACGACAACGCAGAACAATACTTAAAGGAGCATTGGAATAATAATAATATTAATTAATTCAATTTATAACGCACTTTTCATTACTGAAAATCTCAAAGTGCTACACATATATTGAATGCTACACACATTCATAAACCGGTGGCGGCAGACTACCATGCAAGGTGCTTTCCAGTCCTACCGGGAGCAACTCAGGGTTAAGTGTCTTGCCCAAGGACACAACGACACATGGTGCGGGTCCCGGGAGTTGAACCGCCAACTTTCCGATCGGGAGACGACTGCCATTACCACTACACCACGGCCGCCCCCATTGTACATCCCTACATTTCCACAGAACATCTTTTCTGTGAGAGCTGCAACAACGAATGGAGCCACAATCATCTTCAAGGAAGGAAGAAATATTCTTCAACACAGAGATGGTACAAAGTGCAACATCTACGAGCATGACAGACTGTACTACCTCAAGACTTTATGTGAGTATGATGAGTGCAATAAGACTTTTGACTTACAAACATGGCACGAGATATTGGGACACTGCAATTATAGCGACATTTTAAAATTGCAAGATGTAGTTGATGGGATGAAAATCAAAGGTAAAACAGAAAATCAAAACTGTGAAGTGTGTATACAAGGAAAATTTTTCCAAACCAGAAATAGAAACCCTGATAAGAAAGCTAATGAACCTCTTGAACTTGTACACACAGATTTAGCTGGACCCATAGATCCAGAATCACGTGATGGGCATAGATATGCTTTAATATTCACAGATGATTTTTCCAGTGCAATGTTTGTTTATTTTCTTAAAAATAAGAGCGATACTGTTCATGCAACAGAAATTTTCTTGGCTGATACAGCACCATACGGAAAAATAAAATGTATGAGATCTGATAATGGTACTGAATTCATATCAAAGGTTACAAAGAACTGTTAAGTAAAAATGGGATAAAACATGAAACATCAGCCCCATATTCTCCACACCAAAATGGCACAGCAGAACGTAGCTGGAGAACCCTATTTGATATGGGAAGATGCATGCTGATTGAGAGTGAATTACCAAAAAGACTGTGGACATATGCAATCCAAACCGCAGCTATTATAAGAAATAGATGTTTCAACAACCGGACAGGTCAAACACCTTACTTTTTACTAACAGGAAAGAAACCAAACTTATCTAAAATGCAAAAATTTGGAACACAATGTTATGCATACAAACAGAAAAATGGAAAACTTGACGCAAAATGCACAAAAGGTATTTTTATAGGGTATGATAAAAACAGTCCTGCATATTGGATTTATTTTCCAGAAAACGCAAAAGTGCAAAAATGCCGATTGGTTAAATTCTTGACTAAAAATAATGATGAAGGTCAAACACAAACCGATGTGTCTTATGATGACGATGATGATGATGACATTCAACTGAGAGAGAGAGCAATAATAAAAGAGCATTTAGATTCAAGATCACTGGAACCAAGCTCAGGTCAACTAGAAGTGAACGATCTGGCACCACCTAGTGGCGAATCTGAAGACAAACGGTATCCTTCTAGAATAAGAAAAAGACCAGAATATCTTAATGAATATGTGACAAGTGTAATAGTAGAACACCAAACACTAACCAACTTAGACTACTGTTACAGATTAATATGTGACATACCTAAAACGTTCAATGAAGCTATGATGTCACCAAACTCAAAGGAATGGACAGCGGCAATGGATGAGGAAATAAACTCACTAAAAGAAAACAACACTTTTACCCTAACAACTTTGCCAGAAGACAAGAAAGCAGTAGGGGGTCGATGGGTATATGTGAAGAAAAATAGTGGTGATGGTCAAGAAAAGTACAAAGCACGATATGTTGCCAAAGGTTATAGTCAAAATTATGGAATAGACTATGAAGAAACTTTTTCTCCAACAGCTAATATGACAAGTATAAGAGTTTTGATGCAATGTGCCATCCATGAAAATCTTATACTACATCAAATGGATGTAAAAACTGCATACCTACATGCACCAATAGATTTTGAAGTCTATGTAGAGCAGCCTGAAGGATATGAAATAAAAGGAAAATCAAATGAGAAACTGGTTTATAAACTAGAAAAATCGCTCTATGGCTTAAAACAGTCAGGCAGAAACTGGAACAGGACATTACATGACTACTTAACTGAAAATAATTTCATACAGAACCCTGCAGACCATTGTGTTTATACCAGGAAAACAGAAAAGAACAAAGTAATAATAATAATTTGGGTTGATGATATTATTATTGCTGCCAGTGATGAAAATATTCTGAAAACTGTGAAGGAAATCCTAACAGCGAGATTCAAAATGAAAGATATGGGCAAACTCAAACATTTTCTTGGCATTCATTTTGAGCACACAGAAAATTATGTAAAAATGTCACAAGAAAAATATGTAGAAAAAATACTTGAAAGATTTCAAATGCAAGACTGCAAACCAAGATCTACTCCTTGTGAACAAAAACTGAACTGCAATGAAGATGCTGAGAAAATGGAGAATGTAAAAGAGTACAGAGAGGCAGTTGGTAGCCTTATCTATTTAACTTCATGTACTCGACCTGATTTAAGTTTTATCTTAAGCAAATTATCACAACATCTCAAAGAACCAACTATGGAACACTGGATTATGGTAAAACATGTACTAAGATATTTGAAACAAACAAAAGACTAGGCATTGTACAGTATTACAGAAAATGTGAAAATGATTTACATGTGACTGCCCATAGTGACTCAGATTGGGCTGCAGACATAGCTGACAGAAAAAGTGTTACGGGTTACTGCACAAGTTTAAATGAAAAAGGTACTTTAGTATCATGGAAAACAAAGAAACAACCAACTGTTGCATTATCAACCTGTGAAGCAGAGTATATAGCTTTATCAGCGACTACACAAGAATGTCTGTATTTATCACAACTGTTGCAGAGCATGTATAAACATCAAATGAAACCACCCAAGAAGACAATCAAGGAACTATTGCTTTAACAAGGAATCCTGTAAGCAGAAACAGATGCAAACACATTGACATAAAATATCATTTTGTGAGATCAAATGTCAATGCAGGAAAACTGATTTTGGAATATTGTCCAACAGATTTAATGGTGGCAGATGTTTTCACAAAGCCTGCAACAAAAGCAAAGTTATTGAAGTTTGAAGAATATATTTTTGGAGTGTAAATAATGTTTTGTTTGATATTATTGACTGTGTTTAACTTTGACAAAATGAACGCAAGTAGGGGTGTTGAGTGGAATAAATATGCCTTCATTTGTCAAACACGTTTTATTTTGAAGGGACACGTACTTCCTGTTTGAAGGGACACGTACTTCCTGTTATGTAATTAAAATCACGTGAGAATGTATAAAAGGTGACGTGGCAACATAATAAATCAGTTATTGTAAGATTCCCCTTGTGGTGAACAATACCAGAACACTGACTCTCAATTATTATCTCTATTTATATTATTATTCCTCTGTCAAGAACGTAAGATTTAACTGCTGATATCCATTGGGCGATCGCTGACGGCTTGTCTGGACAATTGCACGCTGAAATTCTGCTGAGTAACGCTACCTGCCGACAAGGACCTTAGCTAAAACAATGATGTCATATCGTCAGTCAGTGTGCGCGCACACCTACAGCTGGCCGAGGCTTATCATGTCTGTAAAAAGAAACAGGAACGAGGAGGGCAGCTTTATCCTTCGACATTTAACAAGAAATGTACCTAAACAATTGTTTGTTAGCTCGAAATTATAGCAAAGGTGTGTCTCAGTCTAACATTTTCTTAATAAATGTATGCTGGTGAAGATTCTCAGTCGTCCAGGACATGATGAAATCAAAAAAGGCGTTCAATACAGGATCAACTGGACTTTATTTGTTGCAGAAAACGTTTCGACTTCTGTCCAGAAGTCTTTTTCAATTCTTTCTGGACAGAAGTCGAAACGTTTTCTGCAACAAATAAAGTCCAGTTGATCCTGTATTGAACGCCTTTTTTGATTTTAATAAATGTACTGTACTTTAATGGTTAAATCGGCTTTATTTAAAAAAAGTTTTGCTGCCTGTGTACGCAGTGAACGTGCAGCGGTGAGAAACAGGAAAGAGGAGCGCGGCTTGTTTCACCGACTTTTAACAAGGAAAATACCTAAACAATTATTTGTTAACTCGAAATTATAGCAGAGGTGTGTTTCTGTCTATCATTATCTTAATAAATGCACTTTAATAGGGGCCAAGATGGTGTAGAGGCAGGGCTGCCGACTTGAGACCCGAAGGACCCAGGTTCGAACCCCGGCCACTACACACCTTGGGGTGTCTATGAGTGCACACCTATTTCCCCAGCTCCCCGGGCGCTTTCTATGGCTGCCCACTGCACCACCTGGTGGTGGTTGGGTTAAATGCAGAGACGAATTTCGTCTTGTATGGGAAACATACACAGATGACAAAAATGTGACATTTATTTATTTATTTAATGGTCAAATTAGCTACATTTTGCCGGGGCGGTGCAGTTGGCTGCTGGATTGACGGTTCCAAGCAGAGAGCAGAAAGGTGGGGAGAGTATGGCAGGCCGATTGAGTCATTAATAACTGGTGAAGATTCTCAGTCATCCAGGACATGGTGAATTCCAAAAAGTGCAAGAAAAAAAAAAGTGCAAGAAAAAAACAAAGTATAGTATAATAGTATAATAAATAGTATAATAAATAAAGTTCAGTTGTTTTTGTCTTGAACTTTTTTTAATTTGTCATTATAGACACGTGTTCCTATTACATGATACAACAGTCAACTGTATGTAAACACATACAGTTGTGTGTCTTCTGTCAGAGACCTCAAGGGAACCCCCTACTGTTAAGGTGTGATTTTGTCAATTTACATGTATGTGTTACCTCAGCTTGCAATTTACATATGTTCGTGCGTGACTCCTAAGACTGTTATAACTCCACACGCACACAAGCCGTGTTTCTATCAAGGTTTCTTGATGCGCATTTTGAAGTATCGCATCAGAAAAGGTGAATGGAAACGGCACGATTCGAATTAACTTCCTCTAATTCACAAAAAAGTTGATACGCTCGCTTGAGGTGGTTTTTGGGTTTTTCGAAACAGAGCTGATGCGCAAAACGAGAGATGGAAACAGATTTGCCGACTCAGTTCTGACGTAGCGAACATTCACGTCATGTGACTGATCAGCTGTTTCCGCTGTAACATCGCTAAAACTAGTTGGCATGACAGAATAAATACAACTTGCCCGATAGCAACACATTCCTGAAATATTCTCTCCATTTTGCCGAGATGTGTGGTTCGGTTCCTGTTTTCAACCGCTACTTCCTGTTTACTGTAGACGTGCGTAACGCTGACGTCTGACGTAATGCCGCTTTGCGTGGCCTGGTGGATTCGCTTCAAGCCAGTTGATGGAAACACTTCTGATTAGCATTAAAGGTTCAGTATGCAGTTTCTGTAGAACTGCAGCACTTAGAAATATTTTCAACAGGCAAAGCATTCTGATCCCTCCCCCTCAGAGCCATATGTGGCTCTGCCCCCTTGTGGTCTGTTGAATTTCAAATTCAAGCTCTGTTTTTATTGGCTGATTCAAATTCAAGCTCTGTTTTTATTGGCTGGTTACAAACTCTGTTTTTATTGGCTGGAAAATGGCGGGTCACCTTTTCTTTTTAGAAATGCTTATTTACCACCTGGAGAAGCAAGGGGACAATATTTTTTTTTTTTTTTTCAGAGATTACCTGGCTAACATCAGTCTGTCAGGAGGTAGTGACAGAGTGAAGAAATATGTTCATAAAAAAAGCTACATACTGAAGCTTTAATTTTTATTTACATTTTTGCGAATTTTCAAAAAATTTGCTCAAAATTCGAATTGAAAATAGATGGAAACACGGTTAATGTCTGCTAATAGAATTGATAAAGCCCTCTGGATAGAGGTCGAAACGTCTTCTGTAACAAATAAAGTCCAGTTGATCTTGTATTGAACGCTTTTTTTGATTTTATCATGTCCTGGACGACTGAGAATCTTCACCAGCATATTGCACACTTTATAAATCTTAGTTATAAAACTTTTTGTTTTATTTGTTAATATACTATTTATGATCATATTCAAATGTTAAATTCATTGCTGCTGTTAAAACACATGAACTTGAATTCTTTGGCTTGTTGAGTAATTAGCTCAGCTAGCTTCTCTGTTTGTTTTTTTGTTTTTTACTTGCACATTTTTTCGAAAACTGATCAGCAGGAGGTTTTTACTTTTACTTTATTTTCTACACCAGATTTCGACCATGAGAGAAGAGGAGAAGGATTTAAGACAGAAGCTGACTGATATGGAAAAATCCAAGAAGCAGCTTCAGTCTGACCTCAGCAGCAGAGACAGAACCATCCATCAACTCAGACTGGTAAAACACATTCTATCTTCCATGGTACACTGTTTAACTGTTTGGATTGTTTTATTGTTTTCTTTATTTCACTCTCCAGGAACAATCTAACACAAAATCTGACAACACACAAAAGCTCTACCAGAAGGCATGTGAAGGTAAAAATGCCTTACCGTAATTGTTGTTCTGATCCATTCAAGTGAGGAAAATAAGTATTTGATCACCCTGCAACTTTGCAAGTTCTCCCACTTAGAAATCATGGAGGGGTCTGAAATTTTCATCTTAGGTGCATGTCCACTGTGAGAGACATAATCTTAAAATTAAAATAAAAAATCCAGACATCACAATGTATGATTTTTTTTAAATCATACATTGTGATGTATGTCTCCATGATTTCTAATTGAGGGAACTTGCAAAGTCGCAGGGTGTTCAAATACTTATTTTCCTCACTGTATATGTATGAATACCATCATGAAAATATGACTGAGGAAAAAAAAATTTTTTTCTTATTAAAGGCTAAATAAACCAAAATATTGCTGTTAATTTTTGACTGTGTAACTTTACAAACTGCACCCCATCTATCTGGCGGTCAGGTTACTTGCTTTAAAGATGAGCTCACACCTATCAGTGAAAGTTGGTCAGAAACATTTCAGTGTTTTTTATATTTGTGTTGATGGTTGTGAACGTGTGCTGTTTCCTTGCTGTTTGTAGACCTTGAGGCTAAGGAGCGTGTGATCGAGACCATGCGTTTGACTCTGACGGAGCAGGAGGAGACGCAGGAGCAGATGGAACAGGTCCTGGAGGAGAAACTGAAAGAAAACCAGGAGTTTTCTGCTGGTGAGAAACAAACTGACAAACCAAAACTACACAATAAAGGACGTATGTCTTATTTTTGTAAAGGTCCCCAAAACGTGAAAGGTCAAAATGTAAAAGTAAATGTTCAGCTTGTTGTAACACATCAGTTCTGTCCAGTTTATTTACATTGTGCTCAAAATGAAAGTAAAATATGAAACGTGGTCTGTTAGCACTCAGAGTTGGGCTTGGGATTGTCTCTGATACTACCACTGATCATTTTAGTTTAATACCAAACTAGTCTGAGTCATAACCATTTTGCTGTTGATATGATCGATCAGCTTTTGGAGTCAAAAAGGTTGATTCCAAAATGTAACCACTTGTGGATGTTTATTCAGTTTTTGAGTTTCACTTGAGCATGCATCAGAACTTACAATGAATATATTATTTTAATTAGTTTGTTGGTTTCATTAAACGTTTAGGATTTTTCACATCATGCCTACTTTAAAATGCTGACCAAGCAGAAGAACTCCCAAACCCAGACTGGGAGCAGGAAGAAAGACGTTCTTGTTTCACAGCCCTGGGACAGAGAGCAATTATTATTTTGTTGTTTTTGTTCTTGCAGAGCATGTAGCAGCCTTAAATTATTCAACAGTTTTTATGTATATTGTTAAAATTTGTCACATTTCACTTTTATTTTTTTTTTTACTAATTGTAAATCTTATTCATCATATAACAATTTTCTTGTAAAAACCATTGGTTATATTATCAAAATTTCAGTTCAGAATTATGAAAATGATCACTAACAAACAAAACACCATTCCCCCCTAGATTTTATAATACAGTAGTCCTTCGTTTATCGCAGGGGATCCATACCCTGAAGCCCCACGATAACTGAAATATGCGAAGTAGGAATAGTACAAGTAGCTTTTTATTTTAGTATTTTTAATATATATACATATGTATGTGTGCGTGCACATGCGTGTGTATATATGTATGTATATGAAGGCGTTGTAAACCCTTCCAACACCCTTGCAATATTCTAAACCCTGTTTCTAAGCTCTAAAAGAGCACATAATGTCATGATTTCAGCTCTGTGCTACCTGCCAATGCTCTCAACCACGGCCACTTCTCCGTTCTGCACGGAGATCAGCTGATCACTGCAAGAGGAAGTGTATCCTGCAGCTCTGGGCTGCAAAAAGGTGCAGCAGGTGCTAAATCATTTAAAATAATTTGTATTGAATAAAAATGTCATGCCGATCATGCAGCTCATCCATCAATCAGCCAATTGTGTGTCACGTCCAATCTTATTTTGAAAAACCACGATAGAGCAAGTCCGCGAAAAACAAACTTCAAATTATCGAGGGACAATTTTAGTTAGTGGAAATTATATTTGTTGTTGCTCTCAAGCAACTTTTTTTAACTTTTCTATCTTGACTGAAATCTTATTTTTACTTCTAAAATGAAAGTTTTTCTTCTTGATGGCCACAAGAAGGTCAAACCACGATTCTAAAGTTTAAAGCTGTTATTATTAAGATTAAAGCAGTTTAAGAAGTTATGGTCTTCTGGATTTCTTGTGGTATGGATGTTTTATCACTTTAACACAAGGGCCCCAAATAATTACTGATTGTTGTCACTTCAGTGGATATTAAAAAAATAAAATTCTGTTTACAAAGCAATTCAAACTAAACACAAATGATGCTGAAGCTAATGTTCACTGTGATTCAGAGGTGAAGGAACTGAAAGGAGTGATTCTGCAGCAGACCCGTGGAAACGACACACACCAGAGCCCTGCAGAAGATCTCAGAGCGGCTAAAGAAGAATCACAAGCCCAAGAAAGTTTGAAGGTTTATATTAATCTATTTTTTTATTTGGATTTAAATCAGTGTGTTTGATCAATGATTTAACCCAGTTGCTATATTAAACTCATTCAGTGCACAATATTTTTAGTTTTTATTAAAATAATATTTTAAATGGGGTGGTCCACCTCATCTCCCACACTCACCACCTTCATAAAAAGTCCTTAAGTCCTGGTGTTTTCTGCAGATGCTGACGGAGAAACACCAGGCTGAGCGCAGGAAGTGGCTGGAGGAGAAGCTCTCTCTGATTGGCCAAGCAAAAGAAGCAGAGGACAAGAGGAATCAGGAAATGAGAAAGTTTGCAGAAGATCGAGAACGCTACATTCGTCAGCAGAGCCACCTGGTAAGAGGAGGTTCTAACAAGGTGGAGTCAGAAGAGAACATGCAAACTCACCCAGAGGTCCCCGGACAGAATCCATCTGGCAACTTTCTACCTGAGAGCCAGCAGCTCGATCAACTGTGCCACCTGCCGCCCTTTTCGCAACTTATATCTAAAAAAAAATTTATTTTCCTCTTTAGGAGTCTCAGCTTGTAGAGAAGGAGCAAACCATGGAGAAATGGAGGAAAGAGAGAGACACTCTGGTTACATCTTTAGAAGTCCAGTTAAAAAAGCTGCTTTTCAGCCAAGCAGAGAAAGATAAGTTCATCCAAAAGCTACAAAACCAGAACTCCCAGACACCACGAGAGGTCAGTGCTATACAAAAGTTGAGATAAACCTGAACCATGCTTCACGTGAACTGTCAGAACTGATTGTTTAGTATAAAATCAGAGGCGTGGCTCCTACGTCTCCACATCATGTGTTGCATCAATTCCAGTCCAGATCAAGTGAAGACAATAAAGTCTCAAATGCAGAATTTGTTTTCTATCTGATCAGTTAACATCTTGTTTTTCAATACAAAATGTTTCACTTAAAATTGATTGTGCAAACTATTGATTTGGGTTCATCTTTTTCTTTTGGCTTTTCCCTCTTCAGGGTCTCCACAGTGAGTCATCTTCCTCCATCTCACTCTGTCCTCTGTCCTCACTCCAACTACCTCTATGTCCTCTCTAACTGCATCCATAGATCTCCTCTGTCTTTTTCCTGGCAGCTGCATTTCTAACATCCTTCTACCAATATAATCACTGTCCCTGCTCTGGACATGTCCAAACCACTGTCCCTGCTCTGGACATGTCCAAACCACTGTCCCTCCTCTGGACATGTCCAAACCACTGTCCCTCCTCTGGACATGTCCAAACCACTGTCCCTGCTCTGGACATGTCCAAACCACTGTCCCTCCTCTGGACATGTCCAAACCACTGTCCCTGCTCTGGACATGTCCAAACCACTGTCCCTCCTCTGGACATGTCCAAACCACTGTCCCTGCTCTGGACATGTCCAAACCACTGTCCCTCCTCTGGACATGTCCAAACCACTGTCCCTGCTCTGGACATGTCCAAACCACTGTCCCTCCTCTGGACATGTCCAAACCACTGTCCCTGCTCTGGACATGTCCAAACCACTGTCCCTGCTCTGGACATGTCCAAACCACTGTCCCTGCTCTGGACATGTCCAAACCACTGTCCCTGCTCTGGACATGTCCAAACCACTGTCCCTGCTCTGGACATGTCCAAACCACTGTCCCTGCTCTGGACATGTCCAAACCACTGTCCCTGCTCTGGACATGTCCAAACCACTGTCCCTGCTCTGGACATGTCCAAACCACTGTCCCTGCTCTGGACATGTCCAAACCACTGTCCCTGCTCTGGACATGTCCAAACCACTGTCCCTGCTCTGGACCTGTCCAAACCACTGTCCCTGCTCTGGACATGTCCAAACCACTGTCCCTGCTCTGGACATGTCCAAACCACTGTCCCTGCTCTGGACATGTCCAAACCACTGTCCCTGCTCTGGACCTGTCCAAACCACTGTCCCTGCTCTGGACATGTCCAAACCACTGTCCCTGCTCTGGACCTGTCCAAACCACTGTCCCTGCTCTGGACATGTCCAAACCACTGTCCCTGCTCTGGACATGTCCAAACCACTGTCCCTGCTCTGGACATGTCCAAACCACTGTCCCTCCTCT
>JBBPBX010017109.1:21515-39474 GCA_038048925.1 Garcialebias charrua | reverse complement strand
TATATATATATATATATATATATAGTTTATTTATATAAATAAACAAGTATATTTATAACTATATATATATAGTTATAAATATAGGTATCTATATAAATAAATAACTATTTTTATAACTACTGTATATATACAATTTATATATATATACAGTATACATTTACATTATATATACCGGTACATTCATTTATAAACTTCATCAACTCGTTTAAAAGTTATTTTCTTTTAATTGAGGATTTTTGGGATTGAAATTGCCCCAAGGCCACACCCTGCCACAGATCTTTGGAGGACACCCCGCTTGGAGATGGTCTTCATCTGGTCTCCATGGGTCAGTCCTCAGTGCTGGTTGATCACCTTCGGTCTCACGCAGGTGGAACCCACTGAGATGAGTTTGTACTCAGTGGTAGCTGTGCCTGGCCCCAGATGCGGCTGTTGGTTGCAGCACTTCCTCTCTACCACGGTCGGCATTTCTCTGCATCTACGGCAGATGCACCATGAAGGTTGTCCAGGTAAAGGAGGGATGGTTGTCCAGGTAAAAGAGGGATGGTTGCTGGTGAAGCAGGTCTGAAATGGCTGAGGACATCAAAAAAATATAAACGTAAAAAACAAACTAACATTGTTACTGAGGCAACACATTACATTATTTTATTAAAAAACAATATTCAATTTTGATCAGGACAGAAAACAACATGTACTTGGATACCAGTTCAATAAATTCTCCCAATAAAAGTTAATGAGACTAACTCGAAAATATAGACAAAATCATATTTTTAACACGCACTAAAATACGTACGTTCAGTGCAAATGTATGTTATACACGAACACAGAATTTTAATTAAGTCATCTTTTTAAAAATTCTTAAATTTATAAAGTTGTACTTTTTCTGTGACGCGGTTAGAAAAATAAAATAATAAAAAAATAAGCTTCAAAGTTATTTATTGTCAATATTGTACAGACAGCGCAGTTACAGTACTTTCATCATATCTGCTTGCTGATCCACAATACAATAAGTTAGGATAACTAAATGAAACAATACTGAGGTTGAATGAGTAGCTGCTGCCATTAGCATCACGTCAGCTATCACATGTTACCTTTTTGTTATATTTCAGCTCGTTTGGCTGGTAACAAACCCATATAGATTCTGCTCTGCTGGCGGCAAAACAAGGAGGCAGATGAAAGCTTGCTGAACTTTATTCCTATTGATGGCAACGACAACCACAACTCACGACATGCACAGCTACAGGCTCTCAAGCTAACACACACACACTCTCTTCTTCTACCCGCCCCTCTCGTAGCTCTCTACCACCCTCTCTAGGTAAAGGCTGGGCCTGTAACACATGATTCAAGCAAAGACACTTACTTTTCAAGCAGAAATGTTGCTAACTCTGCATCGCTTTGCAATCCTTTGAGCACCCAAAGCTCTCGCTACCCACCTCCGCCATTTTGAAACAGCTACTGAGACGGGAACGTGCCCGGCTGCGCGCTGCCGCTGGGAGAGGCGGGGGGAGGGCGGGGGGAGCTCGTTCATGAAAATAACTCTGTTTTTATTGGCTGGTCAAACACGGGCCGCTCTGGTTTTTATAAATGCTATTTTAACCACCGGGAGACGCCAGAGGAATATAGTATATCTCAAAGATTACCTGTTTAACATCACTCTGTCAAAAAATAGTGACAGAGAGAAGAAATATGTTTATAAAAAAAGCTACATACTGCAACTTTAACGAAATGTTCAAATCAGCTGGATTTAAAAAAAAAGTTTGCCGAATTTTAGGTAGGCGGTTCGGACCGGACGCTTTGTTTCTTTAAATTTAGCTAAATAAACTCTTAAAAATATATATTTCTTACCTGACTTTATAGCAGACAGTCCCCTGAGCTCAACCAAATGTGAAATCAGCTGGATTTAAAAATCCGCGGTGTGGTTTATAAGTTACGGGATCTTGCTAACAAAAACAGCTACGGGTACATCCATGGGTACATCCATAGCCAGGGCGGGCAGCAACAGAGTCAGTCCGACAAGAGGAGGCTTTTTTCGGACACATGAGCTAGAAACGTCTGGAAGTGGCCCTCTTCTCTTCGCTTCTTCTGCTGCCCATAGCGACCATAGCGGCCAAAACTGGTACTGCACCATTTCTGCCTAAAATGTAAAACGACGATATCAGAGCGAAAAATGGGTCTAAAAATATGGAAAAAAATCCATAGATGATACGTTTCGGTGGTTAATACGCAGGACATTCAAATGAGCAAAAAAACAGTGTATTATACACCGGCGAATACAGTAACTTTATTTAAAATACAGGTAGTCCTCGGGTTACGATGGTCTCGAGTTACGGCGTTTCGTGGTTACGACGCATCTCCCATTTACTATGAAAAGTCTTATTTCAAGTTACGCAGTTTTACGTCATAAACGTCGTGACTCAGCGGCGCAGCGGCAGAAGAAAACAGTATTGTACTGTACGCAATGCAGTGGCGGAGGGATACTGCACTGTACAGTACAGTGAACGCGGTTTTACTTCGTAAACGTCGTAAAGCAGCGGTGCAGCGGTGGAAAACATTGTACTGTACGCGGTGCAGCGGCGGAGGAATACTGTACTGTACTGTGAACGCGGTTTCACGTCATAAATGGAATACGGAATACGGAGGATAGACTGAGGAGGACGGCGTCACCAGCATCCCAGTAGGCCATAAACTCTTTTTGCCCTTCATTATGGCTCCCAAACGTATGTGTTTTTTTTAATAATTATGTAGGGTACTGCGTTAGGATAGGCTAAGTGCTTGGTAATACAGTACTGGATATGTACCGTATTCGTCGGTCTATAACACGCAGTTTTTTTGCTCATTTGAATGTCCTGCGTATTATACACCGAAGCGTGTTATTTATGGATTTTTTACCATATTTTTAGACCCATTTTTGGCTCTGATTCGCCGTTTTTCATTTTGGCCTAAAAATGGTGCAGTACCACTTTTGTCCGCTAGCGGACACTTCCAGAGAGTCCACCGACCGTCATGTGTCCGAAAAAAGCCTCCTCTGCTCGGACTGAATGTCGCTGCCCGGCTCCCTGCTCTGGAGGTAGCTACCATTTAGCTGTGTTGTTAGCGTTTTTTTTAGCAAGATAACTCATAAACCACACCGCAGATTTTCTTGAAACTTACAGAGTGTAATTATTTGGTGGTCATTTACAACCTGTTAGCTGCAGAAGATATTTAGAGCTAAAAAAAAATTTGCTTTTAGCATGTTAGCTGTTAGCTACCATGAACAGATACCTACTGTTTAGATAAACAGCTCAGAAACCACTCAGTGGATATTTTTTACTATTTGTAACTGGGTCTTAGACTTCTTAACAAACAGACCACAGTCCGTGAAGATCCACAACTTCTCCTCTTCCACCATCACCCTCAGCACTGGCTCTCCTCAAGGATGTGTGCTGAGCCCTCTTCTGTTCACTCTGCTCACATATGATTGTACAGCCACACTTCCAGGCTGTCATATTGTTAAGTTTGCAGATGATACAGCTGTGGTGGGATGCATCACAGATAATGATGAATCCAGCTACAGACAGGAGGTGGAACATCTGGAGAGCTGGTGCAAAGAGAACAACCTTCACATGAATGTGAAGAAGACGAAGGAGATGATTGTGGACTTCAGAAGGAACAAACACACCCACACCCCACTGTATATAGGTGGATCTGCGGTGGAGGTGGTCTCCAGCTACAAGTACCTGGGTGTACACTTGAATGATAACCTCAGCTGGAGCAATAACACCACCAGCCTGATCAAGAAAGGTCATCAGAGACTCTACTTCCTCAGACGGCTGAGACGAGCTGGTCTGAGAAGCTCAGTCCTCACCTCGTTCTACAGGTGTGCAGTGGAGAGCGTCCTGTGCTCCAGCATCAACGTGTGGCATGGAGGCTGCACAGTTGCAGAGAGGAAAGCTCTACAAAGAGTGGTGAAGGCTGCACAGAAGTCTGTGGGAGTCAGTCTCCCCACCATCACAGACATTTACACCTCCAGATGCAGAAAAAGAGCCACCTGCATCATGAAAGACCTCACTCACCCAGCACACTCACTCTTTGCACCACTCCCCTCGGGACGGAGGTTGAGGAGCATCAAATGTAGAACCACTAGACTGAGGAACAGCTTCTACCCTGAGGCTGTCAGACTCATGAATAAATAAATAATAAGAATAAACACTGCAAAATGTCACATCATGTTGATACTGATCTGTTTCTTGTTGCTGCGTTCATCTGTGACTATCTGCGTTCATCTGTGACCATCTGCTCATGTTCGTGCTGCTGTTTATAATGATGTTTTTCTACTACATTAGGGCTTAGTGTATTACTAGCTGATGTCTCTCTTAGTTAATCCTAGATGTTATTATTGTTTTTCTCTTGCATTTGTTGTTGGATGTAACTGGGACCCTGTGTACATAATCTCGTTTTCAACACATGTACTACATGCGGTGCAAATGACAATAAATTCTCTCTGACTCTGACTCTGACTGACTCTGACTCTGACTTTTTTCTGCTTACAGAGTGTAATTATATGTGTTTCATTTACAGACTGTTGACCTGTAGAAGACATTTGAGATAAAATTCGATTTATTTATCATTTATTTTCGTAGCGCCCCCGAGGCTGTTTGGAAAAAGTCAAACCGAAACAATTTAAATTCAGCAGATTTGACCATTTCGTGAATTGATTAAGGAACGGTTAAGCTCGGGAACCCTTGTGCTATAACGTCAGCTAAGAAATATATTTTTTCTCAGCAAAGAAATAATAGTTTTTACCGTTTTAATCTTGTAAAGTCCTTCCGTGCTGACGCTTCTGTGGCCGCCATTTTAAGCAGGGCAAACGAGGCGCTGACGCGTCACGTAGCGGTGACGCATAATAGATGCGTATTAAACACTGAAGCGTATTATGTACGTTTTTTTCTGGTTTATTGGCAATAATTGGTCAAAGCGTATTATACACGGGAGCGTGTTAAAATCAGACGAATACGGTATATGGTGCAGTATGTACGTATGTTCCGACTTACGTCGAAAATCGGTTTAAGACGCCGCCTAGGAACAGATCTACGTCGTAAGTTGAGGACTACCTGTATAATGCCCCATAGAAACAAAGATCTTATTCATTCCTTCAGAAATATTGTTCCCTTTAAAATCGTTCTTTAGCGTATCTGCTCCATATTCCAGTTTATTTTTGTGTGCTTCATTTAGGTTTAATGGATATGCTCATTTTAGCTACCGTTTTGCTCAGTTTAACTTTAAGGCGCTGTTCGACTTCTTTTGGATTTCTTTAGAACAGTACCACTCCATTTATAGTTTACTTCAGTTTTGCTCATTAAGTCATCTTTTTTTTTCAGTTTTGCTTATTGTAGTTTATCATATGTTTTGTATTACAGTATTGTATTTTGTATTATTATTGTAATACTTTGTATTACAGAAAAGAGCTGTAAGAATTATCACTAGAAAACATTACCGTCATCCATCAAGCACATTATTTTATCAACTGAAGTTATTGAAGTTCCATGATTTGGTAGACTATAATATTTTATCAGTTATGTATAGGGCTCAGAATAACGCATTACCTTTAAATATCCAAATACATTTTGTTAAAAGACAAAGTTGTTATAATCTTAAGGGATCAGATATTTGTAAAACCAAAATTCAAAACTAGTTTAAAGGGACGGTCTACCTCAATCCAGGGAATTAGATTATGGAATGGTTTGGAGATTGAAGTTAAAAATGCCAAGTCAATGTGTACATTTAAGAAAATGATCAAAACTAAATTGTTAATATATATGTATGAAGTAGCGTAATGTGTATTGTATTAGTTAGAAAATTAGAGTTTTTCATTTTGTACTGTTACTGAGATTGTATTAATTAGAAAATTAGAGTTATTCATTTTGTACTGTTACTGAGATTATTATTGTTTGAACTGATTGTTTGAAAAATGGGGCAGAAATAAGATTTTTTTTTCTTCTTTCTGCTACCTTTCATTTTTTTATATTTTGTACGTTATCATTAATGGGATTGTTTTGTATTTTTTTTTTTTTTTTTTTTGTTAAAAAAAATGAACAAATTTAATAAACATAAACATAAACATGTTTTGCCAACTTAAGTTGCTTTTGTGTTGCTTTTCGCTTCTAGCATTCAGCTGCTTTTATTTTGTATCATGTTTAGTTGCTTTTAGCTTGTGTTCTGATCATTTTAGCTTGTGTTTTGTTCATTTGGACCTTTGTTTTGCCTTACATCTTTAGCTTCTTCAGCACATTTCAGCAGTCATTCAGATTTGAAATTGCATTTTTTCCATGGAAAAAAAGAAGCAATTTCCTATTTATTTATTTTTACAGTATTTAATTAAACTGTAAAATGGCAGAAGTTAACAAAATTTCATTCAGTTTTGCACTGTACAATTTTGAATGGCAATAAAGTTTTTATTTATTATTATTTATTTTATTAATGTGTTTTATAATGTGTCAATGCATGTACTTACAGTTCCACTGTAGCTGTGTGCAAAATATCACCGTTTTATCCCTTGTTGTTCATTTCAACATGACAAACTGTGGCATCATTCTCAAAAACACACATCTGATATCACCTCTCTTTCCAAAGATCTTCAAAGTTTGTGTGTGCTCATTACAGGCTGCATGCTTCAAATTAATTCCTGTTACCAAAGCAGAAGGTGAAGCACGAATGGTTTTGTCCATGTGCGTGTTTATGTGTATCTGTTAGCAAATATCTCATGAACATAGAAGCTTCTCATTAGCCCAACCTCCATAATTGATTAAATTTTGAAGTCGAGCCTATTTCAGATAATTAGCACTGCTAATCAACTTTAGCAAACACATAACTGGCTATGGATTGGTCAATTTTATAGATATTAAACAAAGAAACTGTCAAGTTGTGGTAGAGAATACAATACATACTTTGCAGAGAGTGGTGAAGGCTGCACAGAAGTCTGTTGGAGTCAGCCTCCACACCATCACAGACATTTACACCTCCAGATGCAGGAAGAGGGCCACCTGCATCATGAAGGACCTCACTCACCCAGCACACACACTTTTTGCCCCGCTCCCCTCAGAAAGGAGGTTGAAGAGTATTAACTGCAGAACCACTAGACTGAGGAACAGCTTCTACCCTAATGCTGTTAGACTCATAATCCTTAACCAGCTACCATAATCATTGTAAGGAAAAAAATCACTACCAATTTAATTGGTGATCTGTGACTTATCTGTGCTGATTATCCATGCTGCTGATCTTATGCTGCTGATTATCTCATGCGACTGTCTTCATTCAAACCTATCTGCTCACCAAAGACTCATGTCCGGGCTGCTGTTTTGACACTGTACTGTTTTACATTATTAGTGTTTAGCGTACAGGTAGTCCTCGACTTACGACGGCCTCGACTTACGACGTTTTGCAGTTACGAACGCCCTCCCATTGAAAAGCATTGTTTCGAGTTACACGGTTTATGCGCCTTTACACCAAAAAATACGGTACCGAAACTCAGCGGAGGCGGAAATTTACAGGAGGGAGGGGGGAGAGTGTACCTTAGCGGCCACGGGCGGAGGATTACAGCTGAAAATTACAGGAGACCTCATTGTTTACAGGCAGACCGGGGCAGAGGAGGTTAGGAGGGGCTAACATGCTAACAGACCTTACTGTAAAACTCTGGACCGCGCGTGGAAAAGTACAGGAGACCTTTGTTTGGACCGGAGGTTTACGAGGCAGAGAGGCTACAGCTTAGCAATGAGCTAACATGCTAACAGACCTTACTGTAAAACTCTGGACCGCGCGTGGAAAAGTATAGGAGACCTTTTGGACCGGAGGTTTACGAGGCAGAGAGGCTACAGCTTAGCAATGAGCTAACATGCTAACAGGCGGAGGAAGGCCAGCTCCCAGTAGGTTATTAACTCTTTTTTCCCCTTAATTATGGCTCCAAATGTATGGAGCTAACATGCTAACAGGCCTTACTGTAAACAGTCTGGACCGCGCAAACTTCAGGCAGCCTCAGATGTTGGAGGGACACCGAGCTAACATGCTAACAGGCGGAGGAAGGCTTCATCAGCATTCCAGTAGGTTATTAACTCTTTTTTCCTTCATTATGGCTCCGAATGTATGTGTTTTTTGATAATTATGTAGGGTAATGTGTTAGGATAGGCTAAGTGCTTGGTAAAATACAGTACGGTACTGTACGTATGAGGTGCCGTTTGGACGTATTTTCCGACTTACGACGATTTTCGAGTTACGATGCAGCGTAGGAACGGATCTCCGTCGTAAGTCGGGGACCACCTATTGGGTAAACAGAAAAAGAAAAGAATCCGTAAATTACTATTCAATTTGAATAAGTAAATAATTAAGGTAAAGGGTGTCAGTTTAATACTGACCCCCTAATTATCCTTACAATATCTTAGATCTTACCGTACTGTTTGGTGGTGGTTTAGCGAAGATCTTAGTGTATATCTTAGATCCTTATTTACTGTTTCTTTTTATACTTTACATTTTGCTATTTTGGGGTGTAACCGGGACCCTGTGTACATAATTTTGTTCCACCTCAGATACCACATGTGGTGGAAAACAACAATAAAGTTTACTTGAACTTGAACTTGATACGCCTACACACAAGTAAATCACTCAAAATATCACAATATCGTATGAAGATTGTGCCTAATGGTTTTCTCAAAATTATTTGATCAAAACGGCTCTGGCATTTCTAAACATAAAAGGATTTTGGTCTAAAACTTGAGGCTCATAATTAAAGTTCAAATCTGTCTCTTTTAATTTGACTTTTTTTTCTGACCAGCATACATGCTGGAACGACGTTAATCAACGTCCTGGCACAGATTTGGTTAACCCTGGTATCAGGTGTACCAGGTGTCCTCTATACAAATCAGCCTAGCTCGTCTTCATCAGGAGGAAGGTGCACAGCTGGGCCGGGTGGAGCTTTCTGTTGTAAATCCCATTGTGTGAGACTGTAAACCAGCAGCATCATTTCAGTTTCCCTTCCCTGCAGTATTGAACGTGCTGTGACGATGTAATTGGACTTCAGCTGTAACGCACTGAGCAGCTTCTTCCCACTGAAGCTGTTGTGTTGTTGTGACGAGGAAAAGGCCGGCGATGTAAACAGAAGCTCTGGGTGGTCCCCCTTTCTCAGGACTCGGACTCCGTGCACACAAAGCGAAGTCGTCTGACAGAAGAAGAGTTCTTTCTTCTCAACACAACCTGTGTCGCTCCTCTTTTCTGTTCCATTGCTTGTTTGTGGCTGTCCATGGAGCGGCCCTCATACATATTGAAGAAGGCTTTTGAGGAATCCACCAGTGTGCGCCGTTTTCATCGCCCTCTCCTTATTTACATTTGTCAGCCTCTCCTTTTATTCCTCTCCTCTGCATCTGTCCGTTTCTCTCCAAGAAGTACTTTTACGTTCAACTATTCACTTTCTGTTTTTCTCACTCTCAACTGTTCCACTTCGAACCCGGCCACCTTCTCACACCACTTTACTTTAGCTTTCATTCAACTTTTCTCCCCAGAAATCATTTTGCCTTTTGTTTCGCAGATTAGTATTCCTGTGAACACTTCTCAAAGCCTGTCACAGGAAGAATAGTTTTGAAGGGGTTCCGTGCACAGTTATGAACAATTAAGATGTCACCTGCCGTAGACGAGTCTTTGAGCAAGTTGATTCACAAGCTAACGGCTAGTCTGAGCACAGTGAAGACCAAAGTGGATTGCTGTAAACTTAAACAAACAACTCTAATCTAAAAAATAAAATAGGTAGAGTACTTCTGGAACTGCTACAGATACCTGTTGCTGCTAATTGTGCTTGAAAAATAAAACATAATCTACAAGCTAATTCTAGCGTTCCTTGATGGAATAAAGATCACCTTCAAACATTCTTGCCAGAGTTTCAATTTAAAAGCATTTTATGTTGAGAGGGAAAGAGTTCCATCTGGTTTGGTCCAAACGTGAACCAACCATTATGAACAGTTTCGTGGAATCTCACGAAATGTTAATGTGTTGTCTATAATCTCAGCTGCACAAAACTTCAGCCCAGTAGATGTGAACCTGACTGAGTTATAACCATTTCATTTAAAGAGGACACTGACATTAGCTGTGGTGGCCATCTTGAAGTAAATTGACTCCAAACGTCAATCCGATGTTCAGCCAATGATTACTTTCAGTGTTTTGTTAAGATTTGCCCATCGTGATCTGATGAGGTTTTGAATCCAAAGTGCAGACAGATGTGGGGAACTTAAGGATAAATAAAATAATAAAATGTATTAACAAGAAAACAAAGGGGGCAGCACCGTGGCACAACTGATAGAACTGCTGCCTCTCAGCGACAAGGTTGCCGGTTCAAATACCGGTCCGGGGACCTTTCTGGGTGGAGTTTGCATGTTCTCTCAGTGCATGCGTGGTTCCCTTTCAGTCATGTTCTCTCGGTGCAACATACTTTCTATGGGAATTGCGCCCCCGCGCGATTACCTGAAGGAATACACTCACGCCTTTACGGCTAGGGGCGTCACCGCCGCGCCAGAGGCCCCGCCCTCTGGTTACTTAAGCGGCGTGCGCCCCTCCATCTTCCTCTTTTTTGCCCTTCACCTCGCTTAAACCTGAACTACCTCTTCGCGGGACTTCTCTGGTGCTTTCATCGCTCATTCGAGGTGAGCTCGCTCCCTACACAGAGCGCACAGAGAATTATTTCCTGCGTACTGCTGGACTAGCAAGCCTAGTCCAGCATTTTTCCACCTAACCCCGAAGTTTTCTCTCCTCTCTCTACAGATTGCTTCGCGACGGCGCTAACTACGCCATAAAAAAAAAGGAGGCTGCCTTGCTACGTCAAGCTAGCGGGCTGGCCAGCGAAAGCAACACGACGGAGGAGACATCTCAAGAAAGAAGAAGGAAAATTCTGGAAGGACTCGCTCGCCTCGTCTCGGACAGAATGGCTCCGGAGAAGGGAAAGCGGAAAGCGAAACTTCCAAGGAAGACCACCGCGGCGGCGAGCCCCACCTCGCGCGCCTGCCCAAGTGGCTGTGGTTTTTATCTCGCAGCAACGGACACCCACGAGGCCTGTCCAGTCTGCCTGGGAATGCTTCATGCAAAAACTGCGCTGGACGCACCTGATTTTTGCCCACACTGCAGCATCATGATGGATGCGGTGCTGCGGCATCGGGTCGACCTTGTCGCCAAAGCCATGGGGACCTCGGCCACGTCTGCGGACGCAGACACCACGGAGCCTCTCACCCCCACACCGGAGTTGGAGAGTATGGCTCTACACGACAGCACGCGGGTCGAATGGGGTGACACCCCCGACGCGCTGGCCAACATGGAGGACCTGACTGTCGAATTCGACACCCGGGGTATGATGAACGACGACGAGTTATCCATCTCGGCCTCGGGTGAATTTTCAATGGAGGAGGCGGACGTAGAGGTGGAGGATCAGGGTGACGCACTCACCCAGACCCCCCTACCCGCGCTCCCGGACACGGACTCTTCCATCCCTGCTCTGTTTGAACTGTGCCACAGAGCAGCGGATGCACTACAAGTGCCTTGGCCTGAACCCCCTCCTCGCCAACAGGTTACGAGGCTAGCGGAAAATTACTTTTATTCAAAGCAGCAGGCTGCCACGAGGCAGAGGATGCCTGTGTTCCCAGACTTCCTCACAGAACTGACACGAACCTGGACTCACCCACGAGCCCCTATGCTTCTACCCCTCTCACAATTTCTCGACGTGGACGGGATGGACGAGGTGGGTTTAGCTAACGTGCCTCAAATCGAGGACACTCTGGCGTCTCACCTGGCCCCAAATTCTTCAGGAACAAAACCAACTCTCCCCAGCAGGGCCTGCCGGGCCTCGGCGTCTCTCCTCGAGAAATGCTACAGGGCTCAGGGACTCGCGGCGCGCGCCATGAACGCGTCCGCGCTGATGCAAGCCTACCTGGCAGAAAAGCTGCAGCAGCTTCAAGTGGCAACGGACAAGCAGGCGGCTGCCGAATTGCTGGAGGAAGCCCGCAGAACAACTGACTTCGTGCTCCGAATGATGGGGACTGCTGCGGTTGCTCAGGGCAGAGGGATGGCGGAAGTGGTCATTGCGACCCGCCATCTCTGGATGACACTGACGGACTTACCCGAGGGACAAAAGGTGCCTTTTCTCCATCACTCGATACAGCCGGAAGGGCTGTTTGGAAAAGCTTTGGAACGGATTCAAACGAAACTGGACCAAAGACGCAAACAGGCAGAGGCTCTCCGGGTGGGCATCCCCCGTAGAAGCTTCGCCCCCCCCAAGAGAAAATGCGGGGGGAAGACCTGCCCAGTCCAGGCACCACTCGACGACGCGTGCCCCACCGCAAAAGCGGCCAGCGTACGAGGAGGAGCCCAGGCAGAGACCCCCGTCGGGCCCTCCTCGTACCGAGCACGCCTGGAGCAAGAACAGGTTTGTCCCTCGCCAAATGTCCAAACACAGGGCCTCTTCGGTGAATCGCGACGACAGACAGAAACGGGCCTGATGAACCAAGCTCACGTTTCCATGTTACACGGTCACCCGCCCACGCGGTAACGGGAATGATCCGCCTAAACCCAGACTTTATTTGTAACACAGTACAAAAAGCTGGATTATTTTCAGCATGCACCAATCATGCCCTCTATGCTGTGAGGGACTTAAAATCATATACGTCATGCCACGTAAGCACAAATAAAATCATGAAACAGCAATTCTCTGTTTTACTGACTCAAAAACAAAAAAACACAACAATCAACACAACTTCTCCCAGCAAAGCAGGTCCCTCTCACCTGCATGCAGTCATAAAGGGAGGGTTTCTTTCTCTCCCCCCCCCTCCCTCACGGCCCATGGGGTGTTAGAATATTTAATAAGCCCCGGCAGATTGCTTCTGTTTCATCTGCGGTGAGCAGACACAGTGGCGTCTGCAAACACCCTCCTTGCCCCTTACAGAGGTAGGTGAGGAGGGTCACGTGTTTAGGCTCTCACCCCAAAGGCAAGACAGCCAATACACCAAACAGACGGGCACGTGACGTGGCCGCAACTCAAGGAGCCGAGTCGACAACGTCTCTCGACGGGGGGGCTGTTTCAGGTGCCCTCACACAGCTTAAAGCTTCACACCTTCACGGAAGCTGTGTTCAGCTGGCTGTAGGCAAAAACAAGTCTGAGCGTAATCAGATTCCTTTTCCTGTTGCTCGAAGGGAGCTGCACTCTTTATCACCAAGACTGAAAGGAACCCCCCCCCCCACGCTTTTGTGTGGCGGATGCTCCTTTGTTATTAACGAGAGACACGCAAAATCCATGCAGCAGTCAGGTAGCACGTGACCTGCCTCTACGTGCTGATCCAAAGCTGTCTTTAAAATTAATTCGGGATCCGGTCAGTTTGCCTGGCACCAGAGCTTCATTGAAGCCAAGGGCCAATGGTCTAGGCCACTCCACTAAAAGGACTGGAGTAAGGAGGTCTGCTCGCCTACGTGGCCTGCAGCCCCATAATTTGGAGGAGGATAAGAATAATTCTCCTCCAAAACTGTCTAATGGAGATGACAGGTTGTACCCGTCCTCAATTATCCCTGAGCAGGACAACTCAGGGACAAGCTGCCTCCTCCCAAACCTGGTGGACAACCAGGGGCTGTTGGCCTCTGGTTCACCAGAGGAGGCGCTGCGGCTACCCAGGCCAAAAACTGCCAAAAGTCTCAGCTTGTCGGCTGAAAGAAACAGGCTGATGGCGGCAGGCCTGCCGAAAAACGTGGTATTAACCATACAGAATGCTCGTGCAGGGTCAACACAATCTTTATACGCTCAAAAATGGCGTATCTTCGAGGCCTGGTGCTCAGAAAGAAATATTATTTCTTATGCATGCAACCTGGTCCAAATCCTGACCTTCCTTCAGGATCTCTTGGAGAAGGGTCGTTCTCATTCAACGATTAAAGTCTTCCTTTCAGCTATTTCTGCTTGTCATGAAGGCTGGGGAAACAGGACACCTGGAGCACACCCAATCATAATAAGATTTATGAAGGGTGTTCTTCGATCTAAACCACCCAGCAGGATCCTGACTCCTGGTTGGGACCTCGGTTTGGTCTTGGGGGCTCTATGCGACCCCCCATTCGAGCCATTGAGTGAGACTACGATAGATCTACTATCTTATAAAACGGCCTTACTCCTGGCACTTTGCTCGGCGAAGCGCGTGGGTGACCTCCACGCATTATCTGTACATCCAATGTGTACCAGATTCGCCCCAGACGGGTCAAAGGTCACACTGAGGCCTAATCCCGCATACACCCCCAAGGTCTGGACCCTGAACTATAGGAGTCTAGACTTTGATCTTTCCTCTTTTCCACCTGCCTCTGTCCTGAACCAGGATCAGGAAAGGCTACAGGCTCTCTGCCCAGTGAGGGCTTTACGCACCTACATGCAGAGAACAGCCGAATGGAGAAGAACAAACCAACTGTTTGTCTGCTTTGCAGCACCTGCTACCGGGAGAGCCCTATCAAAACAACGCCTCTCACACTGGGTGACTGAGGCCATTAAGAGGGCCTACAGTAGTAAAGGTCAGCAGGCACCCTCTGGAGTGCACGCTCACTCCACTAGGGGCCTTGCCACTTCCTGGTCATTGTTCAAGGGTGTACCAGTTGCAGACATCTGCGCTGCTGCGAATTGGAGCTCCTTGAATACTTTTGCAAGGCATTACAGTTTGGATGTTACTGCAGGTGACGTCACTCAGGCTGTTCTTTCTAACATTCAGTAGAAAGTAGCCTTGGGATGCCTACTGATCAGAGGCAGACGTTCACTCTAGCATGCATTTTACTGAGCATTTCAAGGGCGTGAATGGATTACGTTCCCATAGCAAGTATGTTGCACCGAGAGAACATGACTGAAAGGGAACTGAAAGTTATGCACCATAACTCATGTTCCCTGAAGGAAGGGAACGAGGTGCAACATAACTGGCCCTTTTCAATGCTGAAAGCTCGGTGAAGTGCACTTTTCAAGAGGAAGATGGAGGGGCGCACGCCGCTTAAGTAACCAGAGGGCGGGGCCTCTGGCGCGGCGGTGACGCCCCTAGCCGTAAAGGCGTGAGTGTATTCCTTCAGGTAATCGCGCGGGGGCGCAATTCCCATAGCAAGTATGTTGCACCTCGTTCCCTTCCTTCAGGGAACATGAGTTATGGTGCATAACTTTCAGATTTGTGGGCAACATTGCTGGTTGTTTAAATTTCAGCCTACAGTAACAGTGTAACACCAAAAATACAAGAGCACGAGACTGACAGCATTTCACACTTCAGATATTATATCATATTTGTATGATTCAGAACTGTCATAAACACTTCTCAATCAGTGTTCATACAGTTGTTATGGACAAACAGATGAACTATGACTCAGCCTCCATGAGTGTGACCTGACTCACCTGAATAAAACATCTACTTTTAAAGATTAACGTTTCCAAAACGTGTAAAACATCTGCTGTTAAAAAGTCTTATTTCAATGCCTAACACCCGCTTGTACCCGCTGTGCCTAAAGAGGTGATTGATCATTGTCCTTAGATATGACAGCTTTTTTAAAGACTTAAATAAATTTTCAGTGCTTTAAAATGTGATTTACAAAAACAAAATGCAAATATTAGGATTACTGAATGTTTTGAGTCTTGCAGGATTTGCAGATTTATTTTACTCATTTACTGTATTGTTGAAGGCGAATGAGGACAAAAATGTTTGTTGTCTGAAATTCAGTAGTTAATAAAGACGGGAAAGATTGAGGGACAAAAATGCTATTTTATCAGAAGGAACAAAATGATTAATGATTGTGAACAACTCAATATGATTTATAAGAAAATTAACCATCATCGTTAATGTGTGACGTAAAGAAGCTGGAAATCACAGAAACTGAACTGCTAATTAAATCACATCTAAAACTCACAGAATTTAAATAGGATTCACTAAAATGTAAAATATGAAATAGCTTTAGAGATATCCAAAGATATTTCTAATTTTATTTGTTTATTTGTTAGGTTTAGAAAAAGAATTTGATTGTGAATCGATGCATCTTTGTTAATTAACATATTATGTGCCTTAGAATAAATTAAGGTATGCATGTTAAACGCTAGAGCTTTAAAGTGAACTTATGAGGAAAATAAAGTGTACAAGAAGCAAAGACTATTAAATGTTAGCGGCAGCTTTTACAAATTAAAAAGTAAAAGCAGCAAAGTCTTTAATGTGTCATACAAAGCTATAGTCACAGGTTTGTAAAGTTACTCTTAAAAAATTCACTCGGGATTTTTGATTCATTCAAGCCCTTAAATCACAATTGATTATTTTCTGCTCCATAATATCAGACTCATAACCCAGACGGCGGTGAAGATCGCAGTGTTTTCCCTGATTGCTGCGACTGATTACAGATTATGCAGCTGTTTGCTTTCATACTGGCAAATGAATTAATCAAGACAACAAAAGACGCGAGCTAATCACTGTTTTAACATTTGCCCATTAGATGAAGTGATGGATAATTAGTATTTGTGCTCGCAGTGTTTTAAAATTTCCAAAACTGCTTTTGATTCAAAATTCATGTTTGGTGTTTTAGAACTTTTTTTTTTTTCATTTTGACTTGCGCTGACATTTTAGCTCTCTGACATTTATCTGTGTACAGTATTTATAGATTCTTTCTTCGATCCAGTCCTTTAACTGACAGACGTAGAACCATACTCTAACTTTATTTAATTTATGATGTATAAATAATGATAACTGCATTTGGCATGTAAATGGTTGGAAGTTAATATTAGACACATTTTTGTTTAGCTCTACTGGAATAAACAAACTAAAAGAAAGGTTTGATGTTAAACTTTTCATGTGTTTCCACTTCAACATTTCAGTATTCAAAGAAGGTGAACTGACATTTTTGTGCAGCATCAGCACAATCAAAACTTCATGTAAGAATGAAAGCTGCAGGTTTTCTTTAATCCTCAATGAACCACACACAATCCAAATCTCTGTTTTAAATGTGATGGTGTGTTCAGTGGCAAAAAGTTCAAGTGAGACTGAAATTATAGCCTAAATTTGTGAAACACTAATGTCTGTGAAAACTGTTCAGTGAACAACACAAAAGGTGAAATTGTGTCATCTGAACTAGTTTACCAGTTTCCACAGTGAACTTTATTGGTTTTCTATAACTATGAGAATTTCCCGAGGCTAATATATAAACCCATTGATGTCGGAATGCAAATAGCGGGCAGGCCAACTGGGGAGGGTGGGGGTGTCTGGGGGTCCTCCCCCCAGAAAAAAAATTAATAAATTAGATGCAATTTTCTGCATTTTGGTGTATTTTAACAGGTAGATAAACATCTACGTTTACCTATATTTGTAAACACTCATATCCTGCCCCCCTCCCCCTTACTTGACGGTTCTGACACTTCTCCGCTGAATCCACTATCTGACTCCACATGTGAAACCCTCCAGCTGCTCACCCCCACCACTGTTTTAGGGGCGGATATATTTTTTTAAGGGTAAAGGCAGAAATGATTCACTTGAAGGGGCAGATGATCGTATACTGTATTAAGAAGTCATAAGTGGTTGTTACGTTTAAAATGAGTGTTTATGTTATTATTTTCAGTTTACATATCCAGTGTAAGTTTTATTCATTCAAGGCAGTCATATTTGTTCCTAACTTTATTATTAGTAAGTCTGAGAGTTGCCGGATCCAAGCGTAGTTGCTGTAATGCAGCCTGTCAAAATAAGAGAGTTCCCGGATCCTGTTCCGGTAGGATCTGGCTCAGATTAAGCCCTGAGAATATCCATAAAAAACTATTGCTTTATCATTTTGTTTCAGGTTTATTTTTTATATATATATTTTTTCAAATCTTTTCATCAAAGCACTTGGCTTTGGTGGTTAGGTGTGTTATGCCACAGTCTTGTAATCCTGAGACTGTGAGTTCGAGCCTTGATTACGTCAGGAAGGGCGTCCGCCTTAAAACCATTTCCAAATCGTTCAT
>JBBPBX010017109.1:5987-17637 GCA_038048925.1 Garcialebias charrua | reverse complement strand
ATTATTGTTCATTATTGTTTCAGTAATTACTTTTTCAAACTTGCTATTTTCCAAATTAGTATCCTTTATCATTTGTGTTCAGTTTTGTTTTATGTTGATGATTCTTACTTTGATTAATTAGTTTTGTAATACAATTTAAAAGGCAAATTCAATTTGGTCTCGTTTGGATGAAAATTAATTTGTTATGGTACATAATTCCCTGTAATTAACAGATTCTACTTCAGTGACTGAGTTCTGATTATTAAAGGGTGAGTTTTTCATAGTACAGTGTAAACTGAGCTTCTGGTGACCTGGTTTAACAAGTGCAAAACAAGTAAATAAATGTATATTAAAGTGGGGAGCAAGTGTCACCCTTCTTCCTCCATTCACTCGTATATGCCACACATATAGCACAATTAATTTTTTGTTAGGGATGCACCGATACCGATACCAGTATCGGGTATCGGTCCGATACCATGTGCGTTTACTCGTACTCATAAAAGGGCTCCGATACTACAGGACCCGATACCAGTTTCATTTCATTTCATTGACTATGTAAGAGTTCAAATGTAAAACATTTTATTTTTTTGTACAAGTTTGGACATACTTTACAGATTACCAATAGTAATGTACTTTGTTTATTTATGTTTGAAGTGTCTAATGAAAATAAACAGTTTAAGTTAATTAGAATGATTTTTAAAAATATTAATTAGTACTTGTATCGGTACTTGGTATCGGCAAGTACTTTAATGTAAGTACTTGTACTTGTACTCGGTTTTCAAAAATCTGGTATCGGTGCATCCCTATTTTTTGTACAGTATTAACCTGTTGACATTATGCATGTCCTCTTCAAGAAAATCTTGCCGAACTGACACTACCTGTACTCCGTAACTTCTTTGACTTAGCTATACAAATCTAGTGATAGAAGTGAGATCTGTTAAAGAATATAGAGAAAGTAATGGAGTGGTATATTTCTTTCTTTTTTTTTTTCTTTCAAATACTAAAGGTGAAATAGAAGGGAATGAAGCAAAAGAGGGAAACTGATCAAGAGAGCAGCATGAGAAAGAATGACTGAGGGAGAGGAATGATATTTGTGCTGAGGCAATAGGTGAGATACAGTATTGAGATAAATGTGAAGAAGCGGCGCAGGTCAGGGAGCTAGATTAGAAACAGCAGAAGTCTGCAGCTGGGGAGGGAGATTTAACAGCAAGGGTTTGGGCCACTAGTGACACAAAGAGAAATGCTGCTTGGAGTTGTGTGCAGGTCAGAAATAAAGACTTCCTAGAGAGAAACTGATAAGTAAATATGTGCTGCATACTTTTTCTTAATTTTGCATTCAAATTTTTGATAGTTTTAAACCTCTTAAACTACGATTGAAGGTTTTTTTTCCCACCAAAACCATTAGTTTACTTACAGCCAATGAGGCTTAATTTGCCTCGTAGGAAGAAGCCTTTAATTTTAACTGAACTTGTTCATTTTTCACTATAATGTGGTCGGTGCCCTCAAGTTAGGTTTGAGTGAAGTGGTGAGCTGCTAAATCTGTACAGAGCCGGTGGGCTATGGTGTTGGTGTAAGCTGGGCTATCTACGGTAGATTTGTCCTTGGCTGAGGCTGAGGCTATGGGCTGCTAGGCTGGTCTGAACTATAATTGGATTAGATATTTCTATGTTGCATGAGAAAAGGCAAGCTGAATACACACACACATAATAACAAGCACATATGCCCGTGGGAGCCAAGTTCATCTTAGTACAGTACTTGCTGCTACACTCCTCCATTGGTACACAGTCTTCCTTCTTTGTTTTTATGTTTCCTCCCTCCCACTTTAATCAAAAAATCTACTCCTTCCCTTTGGCTGTTATTTACATATAGTTGTGTGCAATTTTTTTTTTTTTATTGTATCTGAGCAGGCTTTTGGTTGCACACCAATACATGGTATGTACTGTGTATGTGATTGTGTATGTTATGTACGGTATATGGATTGTCTTTGTGGCATGAAATTTCACTCTAAATGGGATTACAATATGCAGCAGAGCTCTTTTTGAGAAGAATGAAAGAAAGAAGTGGTGAATATAGTGTAAGCCATCTTGCTAGTTAAATGACTGCAGTGACTGTCCTTGAAGAAAGAAGCAAAAGAGCAATTCTTGACCTTTTTTTAAACGGTGAACTTCCTGTTAAGCAGCTTTGGACAGGAAGTGGAATATGATGTAATGGGTTCTGTGCATCCTGTTCAGTTCATGATTATTTGTTTTGAAGCTCATACATGTTATTTTTTTAATTTTGATAATTTGACTCATGCTGTGGCTCATTATGAGTCATAGAAGCATAAAAACAGGACATTTTCCAGTTTGAAAAGTACACATAAGAGTATTTTTGCCTTTCACAGCAACTACCAGGAAGTTTAAAGCTAAACAAAATCCTAAACGATAAAAATGGTGCACTATAGAGAAGTGATCTCTATTTAATTAGTGGTTCTGTGTTTTATCTTAATTTTTAAACATGCATACATTTGTGAGAAGCTAAACGGCGGCAATGCAGTCAGGGGGTGGGGTGATGGAGCAGTCTCAGCAGCTGACAGGCCTGCACCAGCAGCCATATGTTTTCTATGTGATTGTTGATAACCCTACTGCATGGCTCTGATCTACACTTATGGCCTGCACATCTGCAACTCGTGTGTGTGGGGGATAGGACAACTTGTGGGCAGAGATAGAGGGAGGAAGGTGGGTGTTGCTCTGATGTGGGACCATCTTAAAACAAGCACTCGGTGTAATTGCAGCAGAAAACAAGTCCAAACCCACTAAAATATCTAGATGAAGCTGCTTCACATAGCTCAGTGTTTCCCCTACAATTATACAAGCGGGGTGCCCCACCCCGTCAACAGAACTGAGCACCCCGCCTACCAAACCAAACTTGACCCCCCACCCACCCACTCGGCACTGGCATAGCACTAAGCTAGCTGCGCGAAATACAGGCTTTCGAGCTAAAAAGCTAAAGGGAGCACTCACGTTGCCTCTTCCCTCATGCTGAATGCCCCCTGCCCCCACTCAAAAACTATTAGTACAAGCTGCACTCAGACATGTGTCCGTCCCCCGTCAACAAAAATCATGGATGAGATGAGCACCCCGCCATGGCAAGTTAACTAGGGGAACACTGTAGCTGTAAAAAGAAGGGACAACAGCAACAATACATAGTTCCCATGTGACGTCACATCTGTGGGTTGTCCTTTATGACCCTCCCACATGTAGGCTATGCTGCATTTGGAGCGCATTCTGATAGATGTCCATTTTTCACGTTGTTTTTTTTGTTAATTTCTAATTAATTGCAATGGTTACTTCGTGTTGTGTCAGTCGGTGTTCCAGTCGGGTAGACGTTTGGGCAACGCGCAGGTTTCACTTCATCAAAAAAAAAGTAAACGGGAAGGATTTATCTCATCGGATAAACTGGACAACAGCCCCTCCTGCTCTGAGTCTGGCTTTGATCTGCTCTGGAAGACGTCGTACTTTTGGCCGGTAAACAAAATATTCTACATAAATCATTTTGTGAAACTATGTCAGAACAATGTTAGAGTACAACTGTCTGTGTGTTAGAGCTGGGTTTTTTTTTTTCATTATTTAGCAAACCGTCTTGCATGCTGTTAGCTTAGCATCTCGCTAACGCGACAATGGCCTCCTCTGCTCCTCACGGTCCACCAGACCGTCCCAGTTGGAGAAGGACGACGGGAGCCAAGTCGTGCGGGCGACGCGTCGGTCCCATGGGACGTGGACGTGCCTCCGCGGCCGCCTCAGCGGATGCACGCCGTCCGACCTGAGCTCCGGCGAGCCACGCTCCAGATGCTAACAACATGCTAACTTCCAACACGGTAAGACTCAAAGCGCTGGTTCTGGTCTGTGTTGAGCTTGGACTGTTGGCTGTGTGTTATTTTAGTTAAACCTTTTTTTAGCTGGTTAGATCTGATTGAGACAGTTTACACATCTTTTTTGGATTTAAAGCTGTGAAGTCAGTGTGTTGTGAAGCCGGTCTGCGCTCGCTCCTTGTATTAATTAAATAATTAATGATATCGGAGTAACTACTTTGTGACAAGTTGTCTGATTCGTCTGCCATGATTTCTTTCTCAAACTCATTTAAATCGACCACTGCCAGTTTGCTCTTGTTCCTTGGTAAAGCTGTGGTAGCTCGTGTTATTGATATCTATGGTCCGTATAATTTGCTCTGCTAGTTCGCCATCTTGCCTTCTTCTGCCTACAGATGTGGTGCGAAAACCGGTTTGCACAATACTGGGGGCGTGTCTGGGAACTATGTATTAAGAGAAGGAGATCCATATATATTTAGGTTTCCCTAATCACATTATCAGCAACTATTCTTATTCAGTTTAGTTTCAGCATTGCAAAACATGATTGTTAATTTATGAACATGTTTAAAGACTTTTCCACTTCACAATAGAGGATGTAGAGGAGGAGGGAAGAGTTTGACTTGGACCAAAGTTTAAGGGAGAGAACGGAGGAAGGAGCGGGTGTCCAGGGTGGTCCGATTTCCGCTGCTGGGTTAGGGTCACTGTATGTGAGCTTCTGACAGGGCCTCCCAGGAGCGAGGCAGAGGAGCTCGAAGCTGGACAGAAGAACATGACACAGTAAGACACGCAGGAAAGTATTTAACCCTTCTAAGGCCTCCGATTTCCCCTTGTGTTGGTCTGTATGAACATAGATAAGGCAATACATCAAGGCATGCTGAGAACCATGAGCTGTCATGCACACACTTATGCACATGACAATAAACCATCATCATTGTCTTGCATGGACACAGCCACTTGACACGGGGGGGGGGGGGGGGGGGGCAATGTATTTTGTTTTTTGCGTATTGTTTCCTATTGGAGACATGTTTAACTTGACCTTTCTGAAAGCTTGCTTAATCACCAGCAGCCTCTGAGCTGAGTGGCATGTGATAAATTGTAACACTGAGCCAAAGGGGGCTAGGTTGGAAGGCTTGCCCGGCTGTGAAAACAGGGTTTTGTGAGGAGTATGAATGTAATGCCGGCTTGGTTCGCAGCTCACTTTCCCACCATTTAATCCAGGAGTCTGAACAAAATTCAACTTCTTATATTTCAAATGTACAGAAGGTAACCTGAAATATTTTTAATAGTAAAACAAACTAAATAAATCTGCAGTTTATTTAAATACCCAAAGTAGTTAATTTGTAAAGGAAGCTAAATTGTTTCTAGGTTCATTTTTAAAAGTTAGTTTTCCTGAATTGTTGCATTACGGTAATTAGGAGTCAGGCACATTTTAAATTAAAATATGTGTCAAACCAAAAAAGGCGTTCAATACAAGATCAACTGGACTTTATTTGTAACAGAAGACGTTTCGCTTCTCATCCGAGAAGCTTTATCAATTCAAGCTTCTCGGATGAGAAGCGAAACGTCTTCTGTTACAAATAAAGTCCAGTTGATCTTGTATTGAACGCCTTTTTTGATTTATCATGTCCTGGACGACTGAGAATCTTCACCAGCATATGTGTCAAACAAACGAACACTTTTTTTTTTAACATCAAGCTTTGTGATTCCAGTGACACTTAGAAATAGGGGTGCACCAATAACTCAGCCGGCCAATTTATTGACCCCGATTTCCTTAATTTTGGGAAATTGGAAATCAGACGATACTTGCATGAGAAACCAATTATTTTAGTTTTAACGACAATTGTCGGAACTTCATTTATATGTCAGAGCACTACCTCATGGCCAGTTAAAACAAGTTTGTATTGTTCTAGGATATTGTTCAAGGATATGTTTTTCAACAAAATAATATAGTAAAATTGAAGGTGCATTGTGACTTTATAACACCTGACAGTTGCTTATAAAACTAAATTGGTATCGACCAAAATCGGAATAAGCAGGTCCGACTTTTTATAAATCTGTGATCAGTGATCAGCCAGAAAACTGGAATCGGTTAACCCTCTTAGAAACAAATTTTTTGTAGCAATTTTGTTTTTGCATGACAGTTTTAGCTTTAGATATATCTTTGTATATTTGAGCTATTTTATTTGATTAAACTGTAAACATTTACACATTGAAAAGTGACAAATGCTATTGCGGCATTTGCATAAAAACTCCGCAGACATAGGAATAAATCTGTAACATTCTTGGCTGCAATTAAAAGTTTTCTGAGCCCTTTTTCTGTCTGTAAATCTTAAATGTATCCTGCACGATGAAATTCAAAACAAATTTTGATGATGTCATAACTAAAATAGCATACTTTGAGGCTATTCGTCCTCCTCACTCTCGTTAGTCTTGTCCTTGAAGCGCCTGTTTTAGGTAAACTTTAATTTTTCTTGTGCTTTTTGTTCTCCCAACAGTTCTTTTTTGCTGCAACTCTCGGTGGAAGCCAGAGTGGACTGAGTCGTATATCAGGAGAAGCGTGCAGAGCAGAACATGCTGCCATAGATCAGAGGAGAAAGGAGTGTGTAGCAGATTTATTACCAGTTGTTAGCTGGTTAAACGAGGCAAAATGATCCAACTAGCTCAGGGAGGTGAGATGGAAACGATTAGCCCATATAAAGAGCAATAGAGTGAGAGGATCTTTGAAGCCAGCCAGGGACTTCAGACCTCCTGTTTTCATGTTTATTTTATGTCTCCACTGCTCTTCTTCATTTTTACAGTTGTCTAATATGTTCTCTGTAAAAGCACAGCAGTCCTAGTTTTAAGAAGTGATGTTAGGGTTATGGATAGGGTTAGGGTTAGATCCTAGGTTAAATCCTTGTCATGTTTTGCAGCATGGCAGCTCTGAGCTTGGCTTTGTATTATTCCCATATACAGTTTGCAATATTGGGAGTGGTGGTGCATAGGCTAGAGAAGGTGGGCCTGTGATCGGAAGGTCGCTGGTTCAACTCCCCATACAGTCAACATCAAAATGTGGGTGGGAAAGGTGAAGCACCCACTCTGCTTCCACCCTCATTTGCTCCACTCTGGGCCCTTGAGCAAGATCCTTAACCACTGCCATCTGTACCCCTGGGTGCCCTAGATGTCAGCTCTCTGTTCCACACAGGGCTGTGGTAGCTTGGTGGTCTGTGGTTGTGTCAGGACGGGCATCCGGCATAAAAAATAATTACCATGTCTTTGTGTGATTTAGTTTGCTGTGGCGACCCCTGAAGAAGGGAGCAGCCGAAAGAAGAAAAACGTTTGCAATATGACTGCTGAAATTATCATTAGATTTGTATAAATGCATCAAGGTACCTTTAAAACAGACTGCACCTTTAGATAATCAGAGTCAGAGTCAGAGAGTCTTTATTGTCATTTGCACCGCATGTGGTACATGTGATGAAAACGAGATTATGTACACGGGGTCCCAGTTACATCCAACAACAAATGCAAGAGAAAAACAGTAATAACATCTAGAATTAACTAAGAAAAACATCAACTAGTAATACACTAAGCCCTAATATAGTGGAAAAACATCATTATAAACAGCAGCACGAACATGAGTCTGTATGAGCAGATGGTCACAGATGAACACAGCAACAAGAAAACAGATCAGCATCAGCATGATGTGATATTTTGCAGTGTTTATTTTTATTTTATTTTTATTTATTCATTCATGAGTCTAACAGCCTCAGGGTAGAAGCTGTTCCTCAGTCTAGTGGTTCTACATTTGATGCTCCTCAACCTCCGTCCTGAGGGGAGTGGGGCAAAGAGTGAGTGTGCTGGGTGAGTGAGGTCTTTCATGATGCAGGTGGCTCTTTTCCTGCATCTGGAGGTGTAAATGTCTGTGATGGTGGGGAGACTGACTCCAACAGACTTCTGTGCAGCCTTCACCACTCTCTGTAGAGCTTTCCTCTCTGCAACTGTGCAGCCTCCATGCCACACGTTGATGCTGGAGCACAGGACGCTCTCCACTGCACACCTGTAGAACGAGGTGAGAACTGGGCTGCTCAGACCAGCTCGTCTCAGTCGTCTGAGGAAGTAGAGTCTTTGATGACCTTTCTTGATCAGGCTGGTGGTGTTGTTGGTCCAGCTGAGGTTATCATTCAAGTGTACACCCAAGTATTTGTAGCTGGAGACCACCTCCACCTCAGATCCACCTATTTTCAGTGGGGCATGGGTGTGTTTATTCCTTCTGAAGTCCACAATCATCTCCTTTGTCTTCTTCACATTCATGTGAAGATTATTCTCTTTGCACCAGCTCTCCAGGTGTTCCACCTCCTGTCTGTAGCTGGACTCATCATTGTTTGTGATGCATCCCACCACCGCTGTATCATCTGCAAACTTAACAATATGACAGCCTGGAAGTGTGGCTGTACAATCATATGTGAGCAGAGTGAACAGAAGGGGGCTCAGCACACATCCTTGAGGAGAGCCAGTGCTGAGGTTTATGGTGGAGGAGGAGAAGTTGTGAATCTTCACGGACTGTGGTCTGTCTGTTAAGAAGTCTAGTACCCAGTTACAAATGGAGGGGCTTAGTCCAAGTGTAGATAGTTTGTCTATCAGAGTTTGGGGGATCATGGTGTTGAAGGCAGATGTGAAGTCCACAAAGAGCAGACGCACGTATGAGTCCTTCTGATCCAGGTGGGTGAGAGCAGTGTGGACCACGGAAGAGATGGCGTCCTCTGTTGATCGGTTCTCGCGGTATGCATATTGATGAGGGTCCTCGTTGATGTTGACGGTTGTCTTGATGTGGGACATGACCAGTTTCTCAAAACATTTAGCGACTATCGGGGTGAGGGCCACTGGTCTATAGTCATTCAGACTAGTCACTGTGGAGCTCTTTGGGACTGGGATAATACACTGAATTTATTGGGATATACAACTTGGGAACATATGAACAGCAACATGTTTTTTATTTATTACTGTTTTGGCACTTAGGTTTAAATCTGACAGCATTTTCCTGGTTTGATGACTAAATGGAAGTACAGTATTTCAAAACAAACATTGGAAATGTTTAAAATCCAGATTAGAGTTATGTAGAAAGTATAGAGTAGACAGTAGAATAAACAAACTTCTTCTAGGTAAACAAATTACTGGCTGTTTCTACACCAGTCACTTGAAGTGATTATAAAGTCATTCAGGCATATTACTTGGAAGTTAACTGTCCCACCTTATTTTAAACTTTGAGAGACAAATGTACAGGCAGGCACGTCCACTAAATCTATATATATTAGGGGTGTAACGGTACGCTAAAATCGCATTTCGGTTCGGTTCAATGTACAAGGAAGGCTTGGTTCGGTTTATTTTCGGTACAAAAAAAAGACAAAATAAAGACTTACAAAATGTTTATTTTGAAAATATGCCAAAAGTACGTTTGTAGTGTATTGTAGTGTGGGAGTGGTGGCGCAGAGGTTAAACGGTGAGCTTGTGATCCGAAGGTCGCCGGTACCGACAACATCAAAAATGTGGGTGGGATAAGTGAAGCGGTCACACCTGTCTCCACCCTCATCTGCCCCACTCTGGGCCCTTGAGCAAGGCCCTTAACCCACACCATCTGCTCCCCCGGGAACCTTAGATATCAGCTCTCTGCTCCACATAGAGGGCTGTGGTAGCACGGTGGTCTGTGGTTGTGTCATGAAGGGCATCCGGCGTAAAAAAAAAAGCCAAATCTTCATGCGACTAGTTTGCTGTGGCGACCCCTAACGCAGGGAGAAGCTGAAAGAAGAAGACATTTTTTTTTTTGTATTGTAGTAATAAATAAAAGTGACCCATTTGGATGATATTTTAAATAAACAGCACTCTACAATAAATAAACTATATTAACAATAATAAAAATCTTAATAAATACAATAACAGTCAGAACCAGAACAATAAGCAGCAACAGACTGTTTACAATCTAACTAATCAAGTTTTTGTCCAGTAGCAGCAGTGTGGCTGTATTTGTCCTCATTACTGTACTCACAACCTCTTCTTGGACCTGCTCCCAGGTGGGACAGGTCCTGGAAAAGTTCAGAGTTCAGTTCAGTCATCACACACTTCTTAGCTGCAGGTGATCTCTGGTGGATGTCTGTCCCTGAAGTGGAAGAAGAGAGCAGCTACCTCTGTCCCAGACTGGAAATAAAACACAAAGAGATAAAAAAAACAAGTTAATAACATTATGATTTTAAATAAAAAAGATTATTTAGATAATAATAATAAAAAAACAATACCTCTTCTTGAACGGTTAAATCTCTCACTCATCATCAGGGCAGGGCTTTAATCAGCTCCAGGGCTTGTTGATAATATCAGTTTTAGTTTTTTCATAAAGAGCTGAACTTTTTGAGTGATGGATGTCTCATAGCGAGGATTAATAACTTTAAAGCCTGCGCATATAACAACATTCAGACTTAGATTCAGAGATTTAAAAACTCATACAGTTTGTGTTATTGCTCTGGACCGATCTGAATTACCTGATAAAAGTTGTTTTAATGCAGCTGCTGTTGTTAGCGCTGTTTGCAAGCTGCTTTTTCTTTGTTCACGTTCAGATGACGTAGTTTCAAACACGTTAACATTCAAAGCTGTGTTTGTGGACGTTGTTTCATGAAGACTGGCTCTGCAGCAGCTGCGTGACGCAGCTATCTGCAGCAGCAACACGTCTAACGTGAACGCGCTGGAAACACGTCATCGGAATGTGAACGAAGAAACAGCAGCTGTTGCAAACACAGCTAAAAGCAGCTGCATTTAAACAACTTTTATCAGGTAAATCAGAGCGGTCCAGAGCAATAACACCAACCAAGATTTCAACCAAGATTTATTCTTCTTTCTGCTACCTTTCATTTTTTTACATTTTGTACACTATCATTATGAGATTGTCTTGTATTGTTTCTTTTGTAAAAAAAAATGAACAAATTTAATAAACATAAACATAAACATAAACCAACTGTAGGAGTTTTTCAAGATCTGAATCTGAATGTTGTTTATGACGCAGGCTTTAAAGTTATTGATCCTCGCTATGAGACATCCATCACTCAAAAAGTTCAGAACTTTATGAAAAAACTAAAACTGATATTGTCAACAAGCCTTAGAGCTGAGCTCTGATGATGATGATGATGAGTGAGAGCTTCAACCGTTCAAGAAGAGGTATTGTTCTTTTATTATTATTATCTAAATAATCTTTTTTTTTAAAATCATAATCTTATTAACTTGTTTTTTTTATCTCTGTTTTATTTTCAGTCTGGGACAGAGGTAGCTGCTGTCTCCTTCCACTTCAGGGACAGACATCCACCAGAGATCACCTGCAGCGTGTGATGACTGAACTGAACTCTGAACTTTTCCAGGACCTGTCCCACCAAGAAGAGGTTATGAGTACAGTAATGAGGACAAATACAGCCACACTGCTGCTACTGGACAAAAACTTGATTAGTTAGATTGTAAACAGTCTGTTGCTGCTTATTGTTCTGGTTCTGACTGTTATTGTATTTATTAAGATTTTTATTATTGTTAATATAGTTTATTTATTGTAGAGTGCTGTTTATTTAAAATATCATCCAAATGGGTCACTTTTATTTATTACTACAATACAATACAAACATATTTTTGGCATATTTTCAAAATAAACATTTTGTAAGTCTTTATTTTGTCTTTTTTTTTTGTACCGAAAATAAACCGAAAATAAACCGAACCGAGCCCTCCTTGTAGTTGAACCGAACCGAAATGTGATTTTAGCGTACCGTTACACCCCTAATATATATATATATATATATATATATATATATATATATATAT
>JBBPBX010017108.1:24660-35219 GCA_038048925.1 Garcialebias charrua | reverse complement strand
CCTCCCTCCCTCCCTCCCTCCTAGGGACAATTTAGTTACCAATAAGCCTAACATTCATGTTTTTGGTCTGTGGGAGGAAACTGCTGAAAACCCATGAAGCACAGAGAGAACATGCAAACTCCACCCAGAAAGGTCCAAGCTGGGATTTGAACAGACAACCTTCTCACTGAGAGGCAGCAGCTCTACAAACTGGGCCACTATTTACACATTTCTTCAAAAAACTGCAGTTTTTACTTTCTTTTTTGTTGTTGTTGGTCAATATATATATTTTTACAGTTTACTCACACACATCAAACAGGGGTGGAGGCCTCCGGGTTCAACTGTCCCCCTCTTACAATGCTGTTATTGCTAGTATCACTCAGCCCTCTGTGAATAGCAAACAACCATCAGGGTGCTAACGATCCATCGTTAGGCTGATGGTTCTCCTTGATCATGTGAGCAGCTGGTTTCGGCTGTCATCAGCCAACTTGTTGATCCACTATGAGAGGGTGTTATTTATAAGACTGAGCTGAACACAGCACCTCAGACTGAGGAAGTCTTTCGGACGAAAGACGAAACGTTTCTACAAAAAATTTTTGCTTTGTTTTTTGAATGTCCAGAGGACCAGACTTAGCTTTTTTAGATTGTTTTACCTGGATTATTGAGCATGCATCAGGGTATTTACTCACACACATTTCTAAAACTAAAGAAAATGCATTTTGACTAAGGGGCTGTTTACACGGTGCGTGTTTTGAGTGAAACCGCTCCTTTCTCTCTGCGTTTCTGCTCATCGTTTACACAACGCCACTGCCCCCACTTTGAATCCGATGGTTTCTGAACCCACGGCTCAGAGCGGAGCTTTTTTGCTGACCCCCCGTTGATACTGTAAACATCTCCCGCTGAGCTTGTGTTTGAACACATGCGCGCGTGCACGACAGCCGACATTTCTATCAACAATGGCGGTGGACTGGACACGCACCGCTTTGTGAACTAAAACTGATGGAATTTATTTTGATTCTCATATGTAATTAATCTACACCTGAATTACCTGCATCTGTGTTGGAAGAGACACAGCTGGATCCAGTTCTTATATCGCTGTTTATTGAACGAGCCTGGACGATATTTCACGTGTCACGCTGCACAATAACATACTAAATAATAACAGTTTAATATGAGGGGCCGTGTAGGACTTAAACTATTTTCCTCTCTCACACACACATCTATTGCCTCTCATTCACTATAGTATTACTGCACATACACACATCTATTGCCTCTCATTCACTATAGTATTACTGCACATACACACACATTTTCTGCTTGCCTCTCATGCAGTATAGTGTTATTCTCACACACACACATGTATTGTCTCTCATTCACTATAGTATTACTGCACATACACACATCTATTGCCTCTCATTCACTATAGTATTACTGCACATACACACACATTTTCTGCTTGCCTCTCATGCAGTATAGTGTTATTCTCACACACACACATGTATTGTCTCTCATTCACTATAGTATTACTGCACATACACACACATTTTCTGCTTGCCTCTCATGCAGTATAGTATTATTCTCTCACACACACATGTATTGTCTCTCATTCACTATAGTATTACTGCACATACACACACATTTTCTGCTTGCCTCTCATGCAGTATAGTATTATTCTCTCACACACACATGTATTGTCTCTCATTCACTATAGTATTACTGCACATACACACACATTTTCTGCTTGCCTCTCATGCAGTATAGTATTATTCTCTCACACACACATGTATTGTCTCTCATTCACTATAGTATTACTGCACATACACACACATTTTCTGCTTGCCTCTCATGCAGTATAGTATTATTCTCTCACACACACATGTATTGTCTCTCATTCACTATAGTATTACTGCACATACACACACATTTTCTGCTTATTGCCTCTCATGCAGTATAGTATTATTCTCTCACACACACATGTATTGTCTCTCATTCACTATAGTATTACTGCACATACACACACATTTTCTGCTTATTGCCTCTCAAACACACATGTATTGCCTCTCATTCACTATAGTATTACTGCACATACACACACATTTTCTGCTTGCCTCTCATGCAGTATAGTATTACTGCACATACACACCATTTTCTGCTTATTGCCTCTCACACACACATGTATTGCCTCTCATTCACAATACAGTAGTATTAGGTCACATACACGTTTTTTGTCTCTCTTTGGTCGTGTGTGTGTGTGTGCGCGCATGTGTGTGTGTGCGAGAGAACATACTAGTATGTATAAGAAGGACGTGTGTGTGTGTGTGAGTGCATTTTGTCCCGGAAGAGGCGGGGCATAATTTCAAGATCTGATCGCGCATGCGTGAGAGCTGAGGCGGCAGACTGAGCTGATCGCTTCTTTCGGTCTGGAGAGATCTGGCAACCCTGGCGGCAGCAGCAGCAGGAAGTTACAGCCAAACACCATGAGCTCCAGAGAAGATTCTGACAACATTTTAAATAGTATTTTGTCACCAACGGATGCAACAAGTAGTGGGACGTGCGTCTTAAACGAAAGAGCTCCTGTGAGCGCCCGCAGCGATTCTGTTGATACAGAGTTCTCTCGTGTGCTGGAGCAGCTAGCGGCTAGCTGCTAGCCGAAGTTCAACAGTGTCACCTGGAAATCAAGGTAAACTACTTCTACACAGTAAAGAGTTTGTTTTCTGAATATATAGTGTGCATTTTATTAACCATATCTCAGGAATCCGTGTACGGTTCGTTCTTTGGTTTTTCCGTTTCAGAATAAAATACTGTATACGTTTTGTTGACGTAGTTATACAGGTGTTGTGACGAAAATTGCACCTCTTCGGTAAAACGCACCCGCGTTAAGGAGTTTCAGGGCACTTTCACTATTTCGTAAAAAATTCAAAGTGCTAAATCAACTCCTGGGTTTTATAACTGTCAGAGACATGTCAGAGACAACACATTTAATGCACTGTATTTTGACACAACTGACATTTTTACGCCACAAAAAAAGTCAGTGTAATCAGTTGGTATTTCAAACGTGAAATAAAGAAACATCTTTGGAATTTATTTTTCTGCCAGAAAGGCCCACCCGGTGCACAAATTTACCATATACTGTATTAAAAGTTGTTCATGTTTTAAACAACTAGAAATAATGATTGTAATAACAAAAAATGTAGCGTTTTGTTTCTCCAATTCAGTTTTAAAACAAAACCCCCGATTATTGCATTTTCCTAGTTTAATTTCGATGTGGGGGAAAAAAATAAATAATAATACAGGGACTCTCAGGTCCCGACCTAGCTTTACTGTTGTTTACACACATATAATTGCAAGTATTACTCTGATGCTCTTGTTGTTCTGTGACAGGAACGAGTTTGGAGGGGTCTTGCAGTTCCACGTTTCCATGCCCAGCAGTGTTTGACCTTGGTGTACTAACAGGAGAAGAAGGTAATGTGTTTTTTTGGTCTTCTCAACGCCAAATTTACACTACATGCGTTCCGGCTCCGCCCCGCTCCGGTCTGACCTCCGCAGCAAATACGCACCCATTATAATCAATGACATAATTTACACTGGCTCCGCACGGCGGCGGCGAGCAGCGGAGAGCGGACGGCAGTCCGTCAAAATTTAATTTTTCTATTTCTGCCGGAGCTGTGCCGGAGTCAACTTTTGAAGATTACGTCGCACCAACAGGAAAAGGAACGAGCACAACATCCGTATTTACAAAATAAAATCACCACGGGCGGACTTAATCCTAGCTCTATACGGATATATTTGTACAAAAATTGTGTCAAACTATCATTTATGACTACGCCTACAAACGCAATACAATAAATAAATAAATTAAGTATTTTATTCTGAAATGTAATACATCACTTCCTGTTGCTCAAACCATGTCCTGTCGCTCATTTACGAGAGAAGATCAAGGCAGCAGTCTCTACTGTTGTTCTCCTTCTCCCACCGAATGAATTGTTTTGTTCTGACTTACTTATCACTTGATTTATCGCGCGATCTCGCAATTCCCGCGCATGTGTCTCGGAGCGGCGCATCCAGGCGGACCTGAGCGGAGCGGAGGTAGTGGAAATTGGACTCGCTCAGCTGCGACCTGCGGGGCGGAGCCGGACCGGCTGTAGTGTATTTTTGGCGTTAAGATTATCAGCACAGCTGGTGCCTTTTTACTTGTTATTCCTGAAAAGAGAATGTAGTGATGTTTGTCTGGATAAATGGCATCACATAACACATACATAATTGCACTGTCTATAGCAGGGGCCCCCAATTCCAGTCCTGCAACTTGTACATGTGTCCCTGGTCCAACACGTCTGAATAAATGACTGAAGTACCTACTCAGTATGCGGTCAAGTTTCCAAAAGCCCTGCTAATGACCTGAATATTTGTCTCAGGTGTGTTGAAGCAGGCACATCTAAAAGTCCAGGACGCTGCCCCCAGAGGACTGGAATTGAGGTCCCCTGGTCTATAGGTTTCATGTGGTCTCCATTACAGTGTAGAATTCATTGGTTCAAACTTAAATGCTCACAGCCCGTTTTAGATGCATGATTTATTTTGGTAATATTGGAATTTGTTAAAGGTGCAGTCTGTGGGAGTGGTGGCGCAGAGGTTAAGAAGGTGCGCTTGTGATCGGAAGATCGCCGGTTCAAGCCCTGGTACCGACAACATCAAAGATGTGGGGGGGATAAGTGAAGCGGTCACACTTGTCTCCACCCTCATCTGCCCCACTCTGGGCCCTTGAGCAAGGCCCTTAACCCACACCATCTGCTCCCCCGGGAACCCTAGATATCAGCTCTCTGCTCCACACAGAGGGCTGTGGTTGTGTCAGGAAGGGCATCCGGCGTAAAAACTGCCAAATCTTCGTGCGACCAGTTCGCTGTGGCGACCCCTAACGCAGGGAAAAAAGCCGAAAGAAGAAGAAAAAAAAAGAAAGAAAAAAAAAGTTAAAGGTGCAGTCTGTAACTTTTCTAAAAATATATTTTTAACATATTTCTTCACTCTATCATTATCTCCTGACAGACTGATGTTAGACAGGTAATCTCTGAAAAAAACTATGGTCGTCTGGCTTCTCCAGATGTTACTAAAAGCATTTCTAAATTCCCACAGTGACCCGCCATTAACCAGCCAATAAAAACAGTTTTTAACCAGCCAATAAAAACAGTTTTTAACCAGCCAATAAAAACAGTTTTTAACCAGCCAATAAAAACAGTTTTTAACCAGCCAATAAAAACAGTTTTTAACCAGCCAATAAAAACAGTTTTTAACCAGCCAATAAAAACAGAGCTTCTCACTTCTGAGGTTCGCTGTTTTTGTTTGCAAGATACCACTCATAAACCACACAGATTTTTAAATCCAGCTGATTTCACATTTGGTTAAGCTCAGGAGCCCGTCTGCTATAAAGTCAGGTAAGAAATATATTTTTAAGCGTTTATTTAGCTAAATTTAAAGAAATAAATCGGCGAACTATTTTTTAAAATCCAGCTCAGACCAGCTGATTTCACATTTAGTTAAGCTCAGGAGACCGTTTGCTATAAAGTCAGCTAACAAATATATATATTTTAGGTGTTTCTGTACGGTAGTTTTATTTTAATTAAATTCAGCTCTTGATGTGCAACCAACCGTTTCTGGGTGCGAGCATCGTGTTGTTTACGTTCAAAATTCAGCTCATTTGTAATCATTTATTAACAAAAATTAAACCGAGACACGTTAACATATATATTCAGCTAACAAATATATATATTTTTAGGTGTTTCTGTACGGTAGTTTTATTTTAATTAAATTCAGCTCTTGATGCGCAGCAAACCGTTTCTGTCTGGGTGCGAGCATCGTGTTGTTTACGTTCAAAATTCAGCTAATTTGTAATCATTTATTAACAAAAATTAAACCAAGACACGTTAACATATATATTCCGCTAACAAATATATATTTTTTGAAGTGTTTCTGTACGGTAGTTTAATTTTAATTAAATTCAGCTCTCGCTCCAAACCGGGCCTGTGGGCCTGTTGTGTGTGTGCTATGTGCGCATCGTGTTGTTTACATTTTAAATTCAGCTGATTTGTAATAATTTATTAACAAAAATTAAACAGAGACACGTTAACATATATATTCAGCTAACAAATATATTTTTAGGCGTTTCTGTAGTTAAATTTTAATGAAATTCAGTTCGCGCTGCACAATGGACCGCATTTCCGGGTTGTCTCATCGGTGACGCGTAACGTCAGCGGTGACGCGTTACGTCGGCGTCGGGGAGGGTTTGGCGCCATCTAGTGGCCATAAAAAAGACTGTCACGGCAGCGCGTATTATACACCGAAGCGTATTATGTACTGATTTTTATGAATTATTCCCAAAAATTGGACAAAGCGTATTATACACCGGAGCGTATTATACACCGACGAATACGGTACACAGTTTTGTTCCACCTCATGTACACACATATACACACATGCCAATGACAATAAAGGACCTTGACCTTAACCTTGATATAACAACAAGTAAAAGTGGATTTTCTGATTTCCATTTTGTATGAGCAAGACAGAGGGACAATGACCCAAAAGAATTATAATTAATAATTGGTTTAGCATTAATCAATAATCCTGAGGGAAAAATAAAAGCTACTCCTCCACCTCGACCTGTTGTTCTAGGAACTTGAAAATTTAAATAATTAGCAGGAGTGGATTAATTTCTATTAATAAAAACCTCCTGTTGTAGCTAGGGTTCTGTCAGCCATAATAAATCAATATGATCAATTACCAGATCATTAACTAACAAATATATAAAGGTTAGAGATCTGATGTTCAGTCATCCACATTTAATGATCTTGTTCTTTTGTTCTATTAAAATAACTGTGTCAACTGTCATCAATAAAAAATAATAAAACCACAGCTACAGCACTCTTATGTTCTCATCTTGAACCTCTCAGCAGCCTTTGATACATCAAACCAAAAGATCATACGCTGTGTAATCCCTGAGTTGGGCATCTCAGGCTGGTTTGAATCATACCCACAGGGCCTTTTTTAAGGTGCAATAGTAAAAGAAAGCATTGCCTCTTCCTAAGGCTCTCTCAAAGCTTAGTGCTAGGATTCTTTTTCTGCAAAATCCCCGTATTCCTTTGACCTTTATCAACACATGACCACCTTCATTCTCTCTGCATGAGCCCTGAACTTCAGCTTGTCTTACAGACATTACAAAACAGATAAACAGGGCCAAAGAGTCATTTCAACACAATTTCCACATTTAAAATAAGCTTCTTTAACTAACTCCCTAACAAAGGTTGAAGGTCTCTTTGTCAAATTTAATAAACAATTTTCCTTTTCTCAAAATGTTGCATTTTTCCTTCTGGTATACTGATGTGTACTTCACAGCACAAGAAAAATCCAGTTGTACAGTATCTACCTCTATACTGTATATCAAATAATTGTGGCATGTTTGGTGGTTGACTGTCAGGAGATCCTCAGGAGGTCCTTTTTCACTCAAGTTTGAATGTTATCTTGTTTTTCATCTATAACTTGTTTGCAATACAAGTGCTTGCTCGGTCTAAAAAATGTACACCCAAGTAAGTCTTTTGGGAGACAGTAGCTGGGTTTACACAAAGTGGATTTTAAATTAATGTAAAAATAACTCTTATATCTTTGCCTTTTCTTCATTAACTGGCATGAGATGAAAAAAATAGACTAGAGTATGGTAATTCTTTGCAGATCAATTCTTTGCTTGCACCCTGAGGTATTCCATAAGAAAACTCAATGAAATCAGATAAAAGTAGCATTTCTTGAAAGAAGCACATTGGTAATGTCAGTGTTTAAACAAAAAATATATTGCATAAAGTACATTATGTTTTGGGGATGACTCTCAGCTACGACCACACCAGATTAGAGCTCAGTAGATTTGATTAGATTTGCGGACATTATTGTGCTCTCTAATGTTGATTATCTGTGGAGGTCATTTTACCATACCAAACCATACCATACCACTTTATTATAGAGCACTTAAAACAGCAACCATGCCAACCAAAGTGCTGTACAGCAGAACAAACAAGCAAAGCACACAGCAAAAAATAAAATAAAGTAAAATAAAAATATACTGTAGATACAAATGGATGATTACTACTAGGGCAGCACGGTGGCACAACTGGTAGAGCTGCTGCCTCTCAGCGAGCAGGTCCCCGGTTCAAATCCCGGTCCGGGGGCCTTTCTGGGTGGAGTTTGCATGTTCTCTCCGTGCATGCGTGGGTTTTCTCCGGGTGCTCCGGTTTCCTCCCACAGTCCAAAAACATGCATGTTAGGCTGATTGGTAACTCTAAATTGACCCTGGGTGTGAGTGAGACAGGTCCCTCTTGTAAATGAGTCCCCGTGGCTCAATGAGGCTAGCCTGTATAAATAAAGGTTGAATGAATGAATGAATGAACTACCGTATTGTCCGGCCTATAAGTCGCACAGGAGTATACTTCACCACTTGCTCTTGCCAAGGGCGGATGCTTTCCCCCCTTCTCAGCTTTGCTTTGCTGCTCTGTACTGTCTGTGAACTGCTTCTGAGCCTTTCTCTACATATCTTCCGAACCATTTGTGAATCTGGTCTGTTGGTCTCTCAAAGCATACAATTTTTGAGACAAGCTTCAGGCTTGCTGAACTGCCTGGACAACACGTATGTAGCTGGATATGTCTTTGGAGGAAAGAGAATGTGATGTGTCTATCTCTGCTATCAATCAAGGATGCTGAAATTGCATGTACTGTAATTGGATTTATGATAATAGGTTTCCTGTTTTTTGAATTGTCTGGTTTCTGGTTTATCGACATATAAAGAAGATGTCCACAGCTAATCTGGCCAGGTCAGGCTGCCGCCTTTGTGAATGTTTGCTCTGTGTCTCTTGCACCCAGACTATTGCTTAGCAGACTGGATCACAAACTGGATGGGATTTGTAAGAATCACAGGCAATATGCGGCCCCTAGGATTCGCTGGCAGGATGGATCAAATTTCAGGGAATATTCTCAGGCACGGCTCAGTGGCATGTCCACTTAATTTGGACCTTTCAGAATCCATGTGAGACCAGAAAGGCTCAAGGCAGATAAAATTTCAGTAAAGTTCTGCCTGACTTTAAAACAAATGTTTATCTGAATTTGGCTCCTATGGCTAGCCTTGCAGGCCACCTTATCTCAATTCGCCTGGAGACTCTGTAATTGGACGTTCTGCTCACTCCCTCCCATCGAGGAAGTCCACTGATCAACCTGAGGGAACCAGCTGAAAAACATTTTGTCATCATTTCAGGACTCTTGGATTGTCATTGGCATTGTCCTTGGCCATTCCCCGACACCCCTTGAGAATGTTTACGAATCTCACTGAAGGGAACTGGCTGATTATTTCATCCTTATCAGAACTCCTACAATGCCTCCGGGAGCATCCTTGGACACTCTCAACACCCTTGTCATCTACCCCCCGCCCCTTGGCAGAATGTCGTCACCATGTGCTTGTATGTGCGTTTTTTTTTCATTATCAGGATCTTCCTTCTCAGCCAAGAAGAAAGAATTTGATAGGATTTTTTTGCCTACGTGTTCACTTTCACTACTTTTTTGTCTGTCTAAATTGATCTCACTTGTAAATGAGTCTTCAAGGTTCAATGTGATTTATCTGTCTAAATAAAGGTTGAAGGAATAAGTTGAATCCGTCCAAAAATTTCTAAAGATTTGGAAAAATCCATAAAAAAGTTGCTTCACCGTATAAGTCGGACAATAAAAATATGAATGAATGCAAGAATGAATCAAAATGGTCATATCTCTGTCAAAAATTGGGTTATAAATATGGGAAAACAATCCATAAATAAGTTGCTTTGGCGTATAAGTCGCAGGGTATGCAAATTAGGCAAAAGGTGTGACTTATAGGCCAGAAAATATGGTAAATATATAACATTGTAGAATACAGACAGGTTACGAACAAATCACATTGTCAAAAGTTAGTGAATAAAAGTGGGCTTTTAAGTGAGATTTAACAAGAGTGAGAGAGGGAGCCTTTCTGACAGGTAGTGGTAAATCATTCCACAGTCTTGGACCCTAGAGGTGCAGAAAAAAATGGATTTATAAAAGAATATAGATTCTTAGTCCTGGTGAATCTGAATTGATTCTAAAGGCCCATAAATCAATTTTAAAATGTGTTTGTTTTGTTGTTTTTCTGCTCCTACTCCTGAATGTACTGCATACTGCATTACATGTCCACTCAGCCACCATAAAGTTTGGCCTTGTAGGCCACCATACAGCAAGCTAGTAAGCCAGCTCCCTTTATCTGAATGGAGTCTGCTAGCATAGAGCAGGCGTGATTCAAACCGCTTCTTCATCTTTAAATATCATTTCAGATCCTACAATGTTCCAGGAGAAGACAGAGCTTAACAAGAGCAAGGTTGTTTGCAAGAAGTGTAAAATAAAATTGCGGTACAGTATTTTGGAAATAGGACAAAATGCACGGAAGATGAAAGCGAAAGCAGCAGAGCAGTGAGCTCTGCAACAAACTTCTAGGCTTCCCCAAAGGCTGCTAAGATTTCCCTCAACAACTCCTGCTATATCACAAAGGATTTACGAGC
>JBBPBX010017108.1:0-24103 GCA_038048925.1 Garcialebias charrua | reverse complement strand
CGTCGGTCTATAACACACAGTTTTTTTGCTCATTTGAATGTCCTGCGTGTTATACACCGAAGCGTGTTATTTATGGATTTTTTCCCATATTTTTAGACCCATTTTTGGCTCTGATTCGCCGTTTTTCATTTTGGGCAAAAAATGGTGCAGTACCACTTTTGTCCGCTAGGGAGACACTTCCAGACCGTTTCTAGCTCATGTGTCCGAAAAAAGCCTCCTCTGGTCGGACTGACTCTGTCGCTGCCCGCCCCCTGCTCTGGATGTAGCTGCTGTTAGCTGTGAGGTTCGCTGTTTTTGTTAGCAAGATAACTCATAAACCACACCGCGGATTTTTAAATCCAGCTGATTCGAACATTTCGTGAATTGGTTAAGCTCAGGAACCCCTGTGCTATAATGTCAGCTAAGAAATATATTTTTTAAGCATTTATTTAGCTAAATTTAAAGAAATAAAGCGACCGACCCGCGTGCATGTAAATCGGCGAACTACCGGTACTTTTTTAAATCCAGCTGATTTGAACATTTCGTGAATTGGTTAAGCTCAGGAACCCCTGTGCTATAATGTCAGCTAAGAATTTTTTTAAAGCGTTTATTTAGCTAAACTTAAAGAAATAAAGCGTCCGACCCACGTGCATGCAAATCAGCAAACTACTTTTTAAAATCCAGCTGATTTGAACATTTCGTGAATTGGTTAAGCTCAGGAACCCTTGTGCTATAATGTCAGCTAAGAAATATATTTTTTCTCGCAAAGAAATAATAGTTTTTACCGTGTTAATCTTGTAAAGTCCGTCCTGGCTCGCTTCTGTGGCCGCCATTTTAAGCAGGGCAAATGAGGAGCTGACGCGTCGCGTAGCGGTGACGCATAATAGATGCGCGGTATACAACGAAGCGTATTATATACGGATTTTTCCAATATTTTGACAATAATTGGACAAAGCGTGTTATACACAGGAGCGTGTTAAACTCCGACGAATACGGTACCCATATATCTCGATATATTTTTCTTTCCATAAAATAACAAAAATAGAGCTGCAACAACGAATCGATAAAATCGATAAAAATCGATTTTTAAAAGTGTTGGCAACGAATTTCATCATCGATTCGTTGTGTCGCGCGATTATGCATCTTTCACGGCGCCGCGGAGCTGTTTTGTTCACCGGTAAAGCTTTTGTCAAAGCTGGCTGAGCCTGACTGAATAAAGTTTGAAAAAAAAAACTGCAGCGTCAGCGTGCTGCGCCTGCGCGTGTGTGGCTTCTGAACAGAGCGAGGAGGGAGGAGGAAACAGAGCAGAGACTGTTTTCAAAGTCTATTTTACAAATGACCGACGCGACGCAGAGAAAACTGTAAATAAGTCCTACAACGTGTGGGAGTTCGACGCTTCATAAAGATGAAAAAGCTTTGAAAAGTGACGACGCGACACGAGATAACCACGCAGATGAAATGTAAACATGACGGGCTTCACCACGGTGTGAATGAAGGAAGAGCAGCAGGTAAGTCAAAACATATTTGTTCTGTTTCAAAGAGAGAAAACGTGATGCCAGTGTCTCTGGTAGCTGAAGCTGCTTGTTTCTTAGCTGTGACAGAGAATGTGTGTGTTTTTATTTTTAATGTAACGATACAAGCAGTGTTTAAATGTGTTTTATAAATAAATCTAACACAAAGATGGTGATAATTTAATGATTTAGCTTCAACTTTTAATTTGCTGGCAAAGTCTGAAGTCACTGCATTGTATGGAAGGATGAATTGCATTTAAACAGGAATTACAGTAATTTATTCATCTACTCAAGTGTGTGTAATTAGTATTTTATATTTGTGTGTGTGTGTGTGTGTGTGTGTGTGTGTGTGTGCTTGTGCGTTTAACCAAGTGAAATAATAATAATAATAATGTCTATTCCTGTCATCTGCGTATGTTCCCATACACAGACGAAATTCGTCTCTGCATTTAACCCAACCACCTACCAGGTGGTGCAGTGAGCAGCCCGAAAGCGCCCGGGGAGCTGGAGAAATAGGTGTGCACTCATAGACACCCCAAGCTGGGTAGTGGCCGGGGCGCGAACCCGCGACCTTCGGGTCCGTAGTCAAAAACCCTGCCACTAGACCATCTTGGCTCCATAACAAGGCATTTCTTGAGTTACTGTAAATTATGATATAATACATATAAACTCTCTCTCATTCCAGAAAACAACAGTGACAGGCAGCCTTCATGATGGACAGACATCATGCACACCACAGCAAGCAGCAGAGACTGAAAGATCCTTACATGAACGTCACTGACATGAGGCCTCTGTCGATGGTTGAAGACGAAGACTTCACTGCCTGCCATGATGCCCACTTTTAACCCAGGTTACAATGATCCACACTTGTAATGGTAAATGGACTGTACTGTACTTATATAGCACCTTTCTATCTAATTGATACTCAAAGTGCTTTACATTGTTTATAGTAGTGTAAAGCACTACATGTCTTCATTTACCCATTCATACAGCACTCTACTAGATTACAAAGAACAAATCATTCTAAAGAGACAAATCCGAGCTTTAGCTCACATTCATACACCAATGGGGCACAAACATGGGGTTCAGTGTCTTGCCCATGGACACTTAGGCATGTGACTGCTGGTGGATTCCAAGCCCCAACTCTTGCATTGGAGGACGACTGCTCTAACAACTCAGCCACAGCTGCCCCATCCAGGTTAAAACAATCCACACCTTTAATCCAGGTTACACTTGTCCCTCAAAAACACATTTTACAAAGTAGCTACATTTTGTGCAGGTATAAATCATACATTTGTATATATGTTTGTGTACATTTATTTTTTATTGAAGCTGACTAACTTTATTTTTTAATTATTCAATATTTTACTAACAGAATAGTCAAGTAGCAACCTGTTTTTTGTGCGATTTGATATGTCAGTCAAATTTTGGAATAAAGAGGTGATAATTAAAACTTGTTTCCTTTTTCTTTTTTTTTTTTGCCGATTCATCGATGAATCGAAAAAATAATCGGCCGATTAATCGATTATTGAAATAATCGTTAGTTGCAGCCCTAAAATATATATATATATATATATATATATAAATATATATATAAATATATATATATATATATATATAATATATAGAAATATATAAATAGCGGATTAGATTAGCTTCCCCTAATTTTCATAAGACATTTGTGCTTTTGAAATTGTGGACCTAAAAAAATTAATAAGCGTTTTAGAAATTGTGGAACTAATTTTTTAATTAGCGGTGCCCAGCACTGCTGACAACTAATGAAAACCGAGAGACAGCGGGCGCAATTACTGCTGGGATGCAGAGAACAGAGATGGAAGTGGATGACTCGCTGTGGTCACCCATGAAGAGGGAAAAGCTGAAAGAAGAAGACAACTTGAAACATTTAGTAATATTTTGATGGACACAATGTCATCTATACCCATAGATTTGAAGCAACAGGTGGGAGCTGGATCATGTTAGTAGAAACATGCAGCTGAAGTTTAGTATGCTAGTTGTATGATTAACATGAGATGTACTGTACACTGCAAATGGTCAAAATGTATCAATCATAACTTTTCAAGAAGCAGCAAGCTATCAGGCTAACTGGTTAGCCGAGTTACAATGTAAACCAGTCGTACAAGTAGCACTGTACGTCGGACAGGTGATCTTTCGAGTACTTTTAGTACCTTTATAGTCACATTCAGACAGCACGATGTGTATAACATCTGGGTCCAGGTGTGAAAACATCTCCTGCATGCTTTTAACGAGTCTCTCTTTTTTGGCACTGCTGGTCTCCGATGTGGTCCCGGGTTGAACGTCGCTCGCAACGGCGAAATGACTATTTCTGTGTGGCAGTGGAGGAAAACTCGTGTTGTGGCCGGGGTTTCCTCCTATGGGCGGCCCAGCGGGCTGCCTGGCCGGGCTCTCGCCGTTCTTCTTCCTCCGAGGCATACTGAAGAAGCGCAGCGGCACCGCTGAACGTTAACCGCATCAGGCTAATCGGCTAATGCTAATGCGGCTAATGATTAGCCGCTAACGGAGCTAACTAGTGGTCGGACAGTTAAAAAGAGAAGCGTCCCGACGGATACAAACAAAAACATGCCACTGTGAGATACTTGACTGAAGCCCAAGTGCATAAATTCCAGATTATGTCTCCCAACAGCACTCCAAGTGGTGATAACTTGTCCCGAAAAAAAACTTGTCTGTGCAAGCTTAGCCTAGTGAACACCGGAAGTTGTGACTTTAAAAATAAAAGCTTGCCCTCTTGAAGCATGTTTTAAAAAATCAGCACACATTTATTTTCAGCAAACTTTAAATAACGTTTCGTAAAATGTATGTTGTATTTAGAAAAATCACAAAATAAATTGTTTTTAGTGACGTCCAACACGCGGACGTCACAACCTGTCGCCAGTAGATGGCGCTGTTTTCCCACAAACCACAGCGCCAAAGCAGTTTTCTCTGGTAATGGTGATGCATTTACACGGTTTGATTGTGGACATTTCAGGTTACATTGATTAGGAACTGCACTCATCTTTCTTTTCTTTACCCATCTAGCAAATATAACATGTAAAGTGAATACGCTCCCTGCTGTGTTTGTTTTCTACTCCCGTCATGTATTTGAAATTGCAGTACCGCTGTTAGACCGATGGGGGCGCTCTGCACCCAGCTTTCATTGACTGAACGCACAGGGAGCTTTGTGCCGAAAACTAAACCAATCTGAGTCAGACTAATGAATTAAAACGGCCCATTTGAGAGGTAAATACTGCGAAAGAAGCGCTTGTGTAACATCCAGGCTTTCGGGCTGTAGCTGCTTATTTAATGATGGAATCGTTTTGCAATTTGTCGGGGTGTTTCTAATCATCCGTGGGGCAAGTTGTTGGTTGAGAGAGGAGGGCTCAGGGCGACGGTAGCAGCCCTGCCTCGCCTGGTAAACTAGCGGCTGTACGGAGCGATGCTCGGAAGTTGAGAAAAGACCGAAACAAGTAAATTAGCTTCTGTTTAAAACTTGTTAAAGTGGCTGTATTGGTGGAAAACCAACGGAGCTGACCACGATCATGGCTGTTTTAGGCAAAGCTGATAGGATACTTGACTTCCTCTGTGATTGTGAACGCAGACGCGATGGGTACCTGGATAGTTTGCGGCCTAGGCTAACACAGTAAGCTAACTGTTAGCTTCATTCCCGCAAAATGTTAGCCTGTGTTGTTTGTACGGAAGCTAACTTGATAACCTGTTTGACAGTATAGATGTGTTGTTCGTAAATTACTTTTTCAGCAACGTAGCTTTGTAGATGTGTCATTACGTAGCTGTTACACTCCTTTCTGTTTCCACATATTGTCTTTTGGGAGAAAAAAAAAAACGTAAAAAAATTAGCTGGGGTAGTTTAGCCTGTAAGCTAATAACATCCAGGATGCTGCTTCGGCGGTGGGTTTTCGTGATGAATGTGCTAAATATAAACGCCGTTCAGTGTTTATGCGTGGTTTTATTAATATTAGCGGGTAACTGTTATGATCGGGCACTAAAACGATACGTAAAGCGAGGGTTTTGGTGAGTATAGTAGCATGGTTTGTGCTGAACTTTTGTTTTCTGACCCGTAGAGGCCAGTAGAAGACCGTGTGGACCAGACGACGTCAACAAGCATGGAGTTCCCACAGCAGCAGAAACCAGCGGGGGACGGAAAGATTATCTACCCGCCTGGAGTAAAGGAGATCACGGATAAAATCAGCAACGATGAAGTGGTCAAACGACTGAAGGTATGCAGATGGAGCTGTCTCTATGCTGGGCCAAGAAACCTCTTTAACCCCAGTCTGTTGTGGTTTGTCTTTAAATGGTGCACAGTAAGGGGTTGTTGGTATCCTGATGTGTGCTCAATAATCCAGGTAGAAAAATCTAACAAAGTTTGAGTCAGGTACTCTGGATGGATTAAAAGATAAAATTATAAACTTGTTAAAACGTTTCATCTTTAATCCAAAGGAGCTGCGGTAAACTCAGTCTTATAAATAACACCTTCTCATAGTTCATCAACCTATTTGTGGTTGACATCCAAAACTAGCTATTTACATAAGAGCCTAACAATTGGTTGTTAGTGCCCTGAGGTTGCTTGCTATTCACAAGGTGCTGAGTGAAACTAGTAATAACAGTATTTTAAGGACAGTTGAACCCGGAGGCCTCCACCTCTGTTTAATGATGGACGGTTTCTTTTCACAAAGATGGCCTCCTTTACTCCTCTCTCAAACCATCGTTCCTCTCTATCAAGGATGTGAACATCTTCATCCCTGAAAGAGTGACCGCTGGCCTGGAGATGAGTGTAGACCACAGAGTCCTGACCTGATGATGTTGATCTTCTGTGCTGGTCCATCCTTTTGGCCAGTGGCTGTTTAGTTTCCCTGATATAAGACTGATCACAGCCCTCCTGACACTGAACAGCATACAGTACACAATATAATAATAATAATCATTTTATTTAAAAGCGCCTTTCAGGACACCCAAGGACACTTATTACTTATTATTACTCCGTTTGTGCCGAGGGACTGGATCTTTGGGATGAACCAGTCTTTGCCGTGATGTATTTTGGGGTTTAAAAGCCACTGGGACGTTGTGTTTAGAAAATAAACGTCTCAGTTTCTCTGAAACTCCTGCAACATACGGAATGACCACTGTTCTGGGACTGGGTTCCTCCTTATCCCCTGATGGCTGGCTGGAGTCCTGTTTGGGTTTCTTCTCTGCTTTCAGGAAGGCTCACTTAGGATATCCAGTGATTGTTAGTGGCTGTTAGTGTTTGATGTACTGTAGATGGGTTAAAAAATACCGTAAGTAACATTATTTGTTGTTGCTAGATTTTTCCTTAGAGCAGTGTTCCCCAAACCACCCAAACCACCGCATCCGGCCCGCCCCCACATTTGGTCCGGCCCCCAGAGCAATAGTTTTTTTTTTTTTTTTTTACAAATGAATACATGTACAGTACTGTACGGTCACCAAGTACTTAGCCTATCCTAACACAGTTTTTAAAGATGAAGGAGTAAGTTGAATTGTCTCCCTTTCACATAAAGGGAGCTATATAGACTAAATTCAAAGTCTATTTGCCTCATCTGTAATTCGAGCATCACCTGGCGTGGATGGAGAGTTCTGGAGTCTGCTCTCAGAAGAAAAGTATCCTTACATCCGAAGATGTGCTTTGAACTTAACAGCACTTTTTGGATCTACCTACCTGTGTGAGTCTGCTTTTTCACACATGAAAATCATCAAGTCCAAAAACAGATCCACAATGACTGATGATCATCTGGAGACCTGCCTGCGCCTCCCAACCACCTCATACTGCCCCGCGCCTCCTCCTCTCAGTGTCAGAAGTGCCACTAAGGTAGAGACACATTTATTTTATACAGCTTGCACCAGATGACACCATCCTGCTGCACAGAGCAGCTGCCTAGTTTTGATATTTAGGTTTTATTGAGGTTTGAAATAGTTGTTGGAGATTTGTAAATCTGCACCTTTGTAAGTCACTTTTTGTAAATAGTTAGTGTAAATGAGGGAGTTTTATATTGTTCAGTTCATTGTTTATTCGTTTCTTTAAAAAATATGGTGTGCTTTTCAAATATTGCGTCATTTTACTTTGATAAAATACTTTAATTAAATAAAACTAGCAACACATTACGTTCTGTTTTATTTACTTTAAAGAAGTGAGGAGTAGGGAGATGAAAAATTTTGTTTTTTGATACTGAGACTGGACGAGTAGCTCTCGGCAAACTGCCGACTTCAAAAGTAACTCTTGGTTCAAAAAAGGTTGGGCACCCCTGATTTAGGCACTCCTGCAATCGTCACACTTTTTCCTGTTAAAAACTGACTCCGGCCCCCCACCAGAGAAGGGAAAAGTTAGGTGGCCCTCACAGGAAAAAGTTTGGGGACCACTGCCTTAGAGAAACTTGGACTACCCTGTAACTTTGAAGAACGAGCAAATGACTTTGCGTCATTGTGTAGTTTATTTGGTTATTTTGTAATGCTTTTTTACATTTATGATCTTTAGAGTTTATGGTTGGACTTATATTAAGTGAACATTTGTTTGGGGATTTAATATGTGATGGCTCAGGCTTTTGAACCAATTGAAATCTAAGAACTATTAAAAAAAAAATGCTTTTTTAAAATAAGAACTCCATCTGCCTGTTCCTAGTTTCCTCGTATGTGAGCCATACAATGGCATTAAAGATATTTCTAGTATAAAATATTTTCAAATAAATTGATAAATTTACCATATTTTGTACTAGAACTTAAAAACAGTACTGTACTTGGCAGAGCTCTTTATTTGTTTATTTGGTTCTCTTGTGTAGATGGATGCATCTTTTATCCTCCAACATATGCATGATATTGAATTATTATTAAAAAACATTCAAATTTCTGAGGATTTTGTAACAGCAGTGTTGTGCTTTTTTTTTCCAACAGCGTTCTGCTGCATTGAGAAGAAAAGCTTCACTGTTTTTGTCTGTAAACAAACTACCGTATTTTCCGGAATATAGTTTGTGGCTTTTTATCATTTTTGCATGCCCTGCGACCTATATTCAGGTGCGACCTATTTATGGCTTTTTATAAAATAAGCTGATTTGTAATCATTTATTAACAAAAATTAAACTGAGACACACTCTTACAATAATGTCAGCTAACAAATATATTTTTTAGGTGTTTATCCTGCTAAAATTATTCATTTATTAAAGAAAAGTTCAGCTCAGACACATATTTGCTATAATTTTTATCAAACAAATAATTGTTTTTAAGTGTTAATCTTCTTAAAAGCCTTGCTGTGCGCTCCTGTGGAAGAGACATTTGCAGCAGAGCTAAACACGGTCCACATTTTGACGTAGGTGCGACCTATATATGGATTTTTCCAATTCTTTGGCAATAATTGGACAATGCGACCTATATTCGGGTGCGACCTTAGTCCAGAAAATACGGTACCAGTAATCTCATCCACACCAATTAATCAAGTCATCTAAACAAATGATCAGCTGTCGTCTTCTCTCTCATACTTGAAAATACTGTTCCAACAAAGATTTAGTTTGTTCATAACTGTGTTGCTGTGTACATGACATAACGTGCATATACGTTAGGAACACTTGGATGTGCTGGTCAGGGTCGTGCTGTTCAAAATGAAAACTGCTTTAGGTAACAACAGTTCTGTAAAACGTCTGAACATTTGCCGTTTCTAAAATAGTTGATAGTCAAATGAATTGGGCTGTTTTGTACTTATTCTATTGGATTTATTTAAGGTAACGGTAAATACTATCCACCTTATTCCTACCCCTATGCTATCTTGTGTGAATTATGGGTTTGACTTCCAGTGCGGACCAGAACCGTCATTTGTTTATGTGTGAACAGTTTGAGGTAATGTAGTTTCTCTGAGCATTGTGGATTTAATTTAAACCTGTAGGAACATCACCTGTCAGAGCTCAGACAGGACAATATAATCATATGCTGCCTGCTGCAGACGAGGGATGGAGGATGACCTGAAGAAGTGGCCTCAGATTACATATGCTAGCATATTTTGGCTACCGTACTTCGTTGACTCAGTTGCTTCCAACTGTGAAACGATGAACACCCTGAATGAAAAGTTCTGAGGTGTATTAATATCTACAAGTAATAAGGCCGGTCATGTTTTGTTAAGAGATGGGACACGATCTTCTTTAATAGCCAGAGCCCCTGAGCAAGGCCCTTTAACCCCCACCACCTGCTCCCAAAAACAGGTCTCTCTTGAAAATGAGTTCTCGTGACTCAATGAGACTACCTGTATAAATAAAGGGTAAAAGAAAAGAAAAACAGCGTTTTGAGTGGTCTCTTCGAGTTCAGATTTTTCATCCACATTCTTCTAATTTCTTGATTTGTAGGTAGTAGGGGTTGAATAGACTAGTCGATTCTATGACATCTCATGAGTTTTTAAATTTCACGCCGACTAGTCGCAGTCGGTGATTGTGTCACATGATCAGTGCTGGGCCGCTGGCTACAACAAAGATTCTTTCAAGCAGATGGAAGGCGAGGAGCAGGCAAAGTCTTCCCAAGCAGGTGCAAATTCATCAACAGTGTGGATGTATTTCACTAAAGATTATGTTTTTAGTTTCGTTTAATTCACGGTGGGATCCCACTTTTAAAATTATGTAGTCGTTCAACCCCTAGTTGGTAGGTGATTGAAACTATACAGCTTTCCACAGGAGCGCACTTTTTTTTTTTTGTTTGTTCTGGGTCCGTGTTCAAAACTCTGTTATTGTAGCCACTAATTTAGTTTGGTCTGGTTGTTCATGCAGCTGTGAACCCAACAGGCTAGTTTAGTAAACTTTATACTTGTTAAACAAAACAAAAACTGTTTTATTTGCTACACTGAATGCAAATTACTTTCAGATAAACCACGTCTGTGCTACACTACCATGATTAGCTAATGTTTACTGCTACTTTCTGTCTGACAGGAAGTTGTACCATAATCATTTATACATTAGAGTTCCCAGGAATATGGTCATAGAAGGCGCTTGTCTGTTGGTTGGGAAAACAATACCTGTACTTCTGTTTTGAAGGAATGAGGCCATGAGAGAGAGCAACAATAGAAAGTGCCCTTATTGTTTTTTTATATTTGTATTGGTAAATGTTTTGTATCAAATCTGCAGTTGTGTATATTTACATTACTGTTGCAGCTGCTGTAAACAGTTACGTTTATATAGTTACATCAAGGTTCATGCTCAATAATCCAGGTAAAAATCCAACGTGTTCAGTCAGGTCATCTGGACGGTTTCTTTTTTTTGAGAGACGTTTCTTCATCCTTCATCCAAAGGACTTCATCAATCAGAGAAGCCACAAAAAAACTGTGTCCTACAAACAGCACATTCCCATAGTGCACCAACCAGTTTGCTGGTGATAAGATGGCTTCTGGCATCTGCCCCCTCCCCTGTTGACCCTTCCCAGGCAGCCACAGCCAAAGTGGTAAAAAAAAAAAAATCATGGTTCATGGTCTATAATAATAATTACCGTATATGCCTGGGAGGAATCGACAGGGGAGAGGGCGGCCACCAGAAACCATCTTATCACCAGCAAACTGGTTGGTCCACTATGTGCTTTGGGGGACATAGTTTGTTTGTAGCTCCTCAGATTGATGAAGTCCTTTGGACGAAGGACGAAACGTCTCTCAACAAAAAAACTAAACCTTCCATATGACCTGATGGAACATTGTTGGATTTATACAATTACCCTAAGTTGATCTATGAAGTTTCAAACTACCCATAACGTTTCTTTGACTGAATCCAAGTCCCATTTGATTACCATTCCTGCACATGGAGAACATGTAACGTGCACAAACAAAGGCAGAGAGGCGAATCTGCGACCCTGTTGCTATGAGGCAACACAGTACTAACTACTGTGCTGTCATGCCACCCATGACAACAAATAATCATTGAAATACTGATTTCCACCTGCCTGTCATCATTTCAGAAGTGTGCAGCAGATTAAACCATAAATGTGGGGGCAGATGCTAAACTGTTTTTATTTTTCAATACAGCCACGCAAAAAGTGCTGGCATCCTATGATGCTACAAATAGTTGTTTATTAGCTGCAGATACCTGGATACTGTACATGCCTGATACACTTTTATATGCAGTATCTTTTTAAGAGTGCTCAGATTCGTTGCACAATTGGATACGAAAATATTGTTTTTTGATTGGATAGGACATGGGTCTATACAGACAAGTGAGACAGAAAACCTCTCACACCTAGAGACAATTTAGAGTCACCCATCAGCCTAACATGCATGTTTTTGGTCTGTGGGAGGAAACTGGAGTACTCAGAGAAAACCCACACATGCACGGAGAGAACATGCAAACTACACCCAGAAAGGCCCCCAGACAGATGACCTTCTCACTGAAAGGCAACAGCTCTATCAATTGAGCCACCATGTCGCCTGCCGATGTTTATTGTTTAAAAAAGTTTTGTTAACTAATATTTTGACAACATTTAAACCACAGTCTCTCATATGAAAAATTAATTGTTTTGCTTACATTGTAATGTGGTGATACCGAGTGGTTCTCATTAAGATTATGCAATTTACAAGGCACACCGGTTCGTAGATCTTAGACAAATACAGTATTTTCTGAGCTATAGGTCGCACCTTTATATAAGTCGCTTTGTCCAATTATTGTCACTAAATTGGAAAAATCCATAAACGGGTCACACCTTTATATAAGTCGCACCTACGTCACCGCAGACTTAACGCGTCACCCACCGCTGACGTGACGCATCACCGCTGAGCAGTGGTGTCAAAAGTATTCACATTCATTACTCAAGTAGAAGTATAGATACTGGGATTTAAAATTACTTCTGTAGAAGTAGAAGTATCAACTCTAGCTTTTTACTCAAGTAAAAGTAAAAAAGTACTGGTTTCAAAACTACTTAAAAGTATAAAAGTAAAAGTAGCGTAAGAAAAAGCAACAACAAAGACAAATGCTTAGGCCGCACCACACATACTATTGTATACAACCCCACCTCCCCCACAAAAATCATTTTTTTAGACTAGATTATATTATATTGTTAATGTTGAAAAACTAGGGGTGCACTAAGCTACCTGTCTTAACTGCATATATGCCCATTGAAAATAGACACATTTAAATGCAAATTTAAATATATTAAAATAACCATACTGTATGTTTATGTTTATGTTTATTAAATTTGTTCATTTTTTTACAAAAGAAACAATACAAGACAATCTCATAAATGATTGTGTACAAAATGTAAAAAAATGAAAGGTAGCAGAAAGAAGAATAAATCTTATTATATCTGCCCCTTACTTCCAACAATCAGATTAAACAACAATAATCAACCATGTAAACAATAATAATCTTCAACCAACTTTTTCCAACAATCAGATTAAACAATAATAATCTTCAGCCAACAGTACAAAATGACTAACTCTTTCTAATTTTCTAACTAATACAATACACATTACGCTATTTCATATATATTTTTTAACACATTTGTTTTGATCATTTTTTAAATGTAAACATTGACTTGGCATTTTTAACTACATTCTCCAAGCCATTCCATAATCTAATTCCCTGGATTGAGGTAGAACGTCCCTTCAAACTAGTTCTGAATTGTGGTTTTACAAACAACTCTGTCCCCTTAAGATTATAACAACTTTGTCTTTTAACAAAGTGCATTTGGATATTTAAAGGTAATGTATTATTTTGAGCTCTATACATAACTGATAAAATATTATAGTCTACCAAATCATGGAACTTCAATAACTTTAGTTGATAAAATAATGTACTTGATGGATGACGTTAATGCTTTCTAGTGATAATTCTTACGGCTCTTTTCTGTAATACAAAAATAGGCTTTGTGATTGTTTTACACGCATTCCCCCAAACATCAATACAATAGATTAAGTGTGGAACAATGATTGTGTTATACAACAAATACAGAGCTTTATCATTCAATAGGTCTCTGACTTTGTACAGTACTGCTATCGATTTAGCTATTTTTATTCTTACAGAATTTATGTGTTGTTTCCATGTCAGTTTGTCATCAATGATAACACCCAAAAACTTCACCTCACTCACTCTACAAATCTCAACATCCTCAATTTTGAGTGGAACATCAACAGTTTTCTTTTTATTACCGAATATCATGTATAGGGGTATTATTGAGCATTTGCCTGCAGTGTGAACGTAGTCTATGAAGTAAAACTTTGTTAAGTTCAGTGAAAACTCTGACAGAAAGAAAATATGTTTTAAATCTGAATAAAAAAGAGAAACAATGTTAGCAAGCAAACCCAGAGCATGTAGCTAGTTCCATGGCTAGTACCTCCTAACCATAGAAAACATTATACAACATTAGTATGTTACTAGGTCACTAGAAGTCAGTAATCAACTGACTGATTTAAAAAAAAAAAACTTTCAGCTTACCTCAATACATGTATTAGGCATGTAACGAGATCTCGTTGTACGAGATCTCGCGATATTAAACTCCCGCGATATCTCTCGTTGAGAGGTAACGTTGTCTCGCGAGACGCTAATGCTAGCGCTAGCAGAGCCCCTAGCAAGTCAGCGTCACGGACAGCATGGCTTCGCCGGACGAAGTTGCTATAGAAGACGCCCCAACTACTGATGGAGGGCATAATGTTTATTATATCTATGATGGAGGGTCCCGGTGCCGCAGACGCTGCCCCGGATGTAAAAAGGCACACGCGTAAACACCGGCGTGACCGGTGTTGCCAGATAGAGTCCCACCCACCCAAAGCACTCTTTACCCGCAAAAGTGAGAAGGAAAATCGCGGTGAACCGCCCAATCTGGCAACACTGGTGAGTGACGGCTGCGATATTTATGTTCAATTTTTGGAAAGTCCTGCGTGAATATCTATATTCTACAAAAAAAAACGGCAAAATGAAAGAAAAGTAACGAGGCTATTTTTAAAAAGTAAGGAGTAGAAAGTACCAGTAATTGCGTGAAAATGTAAGAAGTAGAAGTATAAAGTAGGCTGAAAAATAATTACTTTACTAAAGTATAGATAACTAAAATTTGTACTTAAGTAAAGTAACGAAGTATTTATACTTCGTTACTTGACACCTCTGCCGCTGAGACAACCCGGAAATATGGTCCGAGTGTTTAGTTCTGCTGCAAATGTCTGCCACAGGAGCGCATAGCAAGGCTTTAAGAAGATTAAGACTTAAAAACAATTATTTGTTTGATAAAAATTATAGCAAATACAGTATGTGTCTGAGCTGAACTTTTCCTTAAATGAACGTAATTGTGAAATGAGCTGGATTTAAAAATTTGTTTCGCTACGTCTGATACATGGGCGCACAGAAACCCTGCATTTTGTTAAAATTGAACAGAAACGCCTAAAAAATATATTTGTTAGCTGACATTATTGTAAAAGTGTGTCTCAGTTTAACTTATGTTAATAAAATGATTATAATGGTCAAATCAGCTGAATTTAAATAGTTCCGCTACCACGTAAACAAAACCAGTGCACGCACCCACAGAGCAGACCCGCTGTGAGCGAGCGAACAGACCTGCATCTATTTTAATTTGAGCAAGATAAACACCTAAAAAAATAGATTTGTTAGCTGACATTATTGTAAGAGTGTGTCTCAGTTTAACTTTTGTTAATAAATGCACTTTGACGGTTACAACGACATAAATAAAGCGGCTTTAAAATTACTACACGCTCACCCGCGCATAAAGATGACAGAAACAGATGTTTATTTTATGGTTTTTATTCAAACAAATTGTTTATTCAAACCCTTCAAATTCCTCATCCTCTGTGTCGCTTGCAAAAAGTTCAGCCAGAGAACGAGGAAGATTTCCCATCGTCAAAGGTCACTGGCCCTCCATCTCCTCCTCCTCACCGCTGTCTGAGTCCTCAACAGCTCCAGCTGACGGTGGGAGGATGCCAGCCTTTCTGAAGCCAGCCACTACGGTTCTGGTGCCTGCGCCCCTAGCGACCAAAAGTGGTACTGCGCCATTTTTGGCCAAAATGAAAAACTGTCACCTGTGCCAAAAATGGGTCTAAAAACATGGGGAAAAATCCATAAATAATAATAATAATAATAATGTCATATTTTTGTCATCTATGCATGTTTCCACACAAGACGAAATTTGACTCTGCATTTAACCCAATCACCACCAGGTGGCAGCGGGCAGCTATAGAAAGCGCGCCGGGGAGCAGTAGTGATTAGATGTGCTGCTCAAACACACCACAAAACTATGCCGTGACTGGGGTTCAAACCAGGGTCCTCCGGATCCCAAGTCCAGTTCCCTTGCCACTACACCATCTTGGCCACTATACCGGTAGGTCTCACCTCTCTCTAGGTCGCAGGGCATGCAAATTAGGCAAAAAGGTGCAACCTATAGTCCGGAAAATACGGTACTTAGACATCTGAAACAGGCTTACAAATTTAGAAAACAATTTATTTATTAGTTTCTATTTTTATTTATAAATGCTTTTTGAGTAAATTTTTTTTTATCCTATGAAAAAAAAGAAAAAAAAGGAACAAAAGCCAGGAGCTGAGCTTTCTGGAAGAAGGCCACCAAACCAGCACAGCCCCGGACCCCAGCAACTGGAAAAGAAAACAAAATGAATAAAGGGCAACCACCAAACTAACGCTAATCAAAAAGAAAATGAAAAACCAATTACAAATATAGTAATTCAACCATATGCTTTTACCAAAAATAAATAAATGCCAGCCCAACTAAATATCTAAATTACGGTATATACTACAACTTACAAAGTAAATGGGCTGTAAACAAACAAAAGAAAAATGATTAAAAGAAAATAGTACTTTAACACGTCAAATACTCATTTTAAAAGTTCTAGTCCAGCAGGTGTGTGGCTAATTATCCACACCACTGACATGTGTTTAGGGACCGCACCCCAAACAATTTGTTGTTGAGAAGTACAATGAAGCAGCAGTAATCTGGAGAGCCCAAACAGCAGTGGTCCTCCATGGAGCCAGAACAATGGTACCGTAATTTCTAGGGATGCTCCAATCAGATTTTATGCTGCCGATTCCGATACCGTATGAGTGCCGATCACTGCCGATCACCGATACCGATCAGATGGATTGACTGTAACTTAATTGGTTTAGTTATGAGTGCTGCTTCTGGCTACAAGATCTGAAAAGAACCATAAAATCACCATAATTTAGACAAAAACATATTTTTACTCATTTTTTTCAGAGAACAAATACAGACAAACTTGCAGGCACAATGCAACAACTATTCAGTTAAAAGTAAAAAAAAAAAAACTTAAATTTAACTCAGTAACACAATCTTTAAAAGACTGAAAACAGTGTAGCTCTCAACAGGCTAAATAGTGCAAAGTCAAATAAATGTCACAACATTGCCTAAATAAAGTAAAAAAAATAAAGTGAAAGTGAGTGCATTCAAATAAATAACCATACATTACAAAATCAAAAATACCTGAGAGCAAGAATTGCTGTTTTGTGCATCAGCAAACATTGTGCATTATCAAAGAAAAAAACTAAATGTTTACCTTACTTTCAATTAAAAAAAAAACACATCTGTTACTTCTTATATAAAATAAAATACCCCATTTGCTACTTAAAGGGGACCTCAGATGTATTTTTTAAATTTTTATGGTATTTCTGTGGGATATCCAGACCCTATTCCTTCAATTTAATGCACAAAATAATTATTAGATAATCAATTATACCCTTTTTAATTCTGCCATTTTTAACTTTCGTTTTGAACGACCGGTTTCTTGAAGTCCACGCCCTTCAACGATCTGTTTACGCCCTCTGTAACAGCCAGTATCTGTAATGTGTTGTTGTTTTAAAATTAGCTCTTTTTTTATTACTCATTTGACTTACTGTTAGTGCTAGCTTAAGATAACTTACCGAAACTCGTCTGAGCGCGCCGCCATGAGCTGCTCCTTTTAGCATGAGACCTGCCGAATCCGAAGCTAATGTTAGCTTGTTCCTCTTCCGGTGTTCGCCAGCTCCGCTCGTTGCACGCGGAGATTTTGGGAGTTATCGCTGTTCCAGTCAAGACAACACAAAGTTCACCAAGTGTCTCCCGTAAATTAATCCGTAAGGAGAAGGTCCTCGCTGCTGCGAGGCTGCTGCAAGGCTGCAACGAGGCTGTACAATTGAAGCTCCGCTCCATCCGCCAGAAGCAGTGTCCCGTTGCCGCCGGTCCCTATGCCGGGAGTCCGCTCGTTTAATTTTTGCCGGCTGCGCGTTGGGAGCGATCGCAAATACACTAAAAATTGAACTAAAACATAAAAATAACAATTATACTTTATTTATAAAGCCATTTAAAAAAACCACAGCTGCAACAAAGTGCTGTACACATGAAATTAAGAACATATAAACAAAAGATGAGATGAAATCATGAAAAACAACAGTCATGTGTTTAATACAGAAGTGGGTTGAGCCTAACCAGGGGTTGCTAGGTGAGGGGCTGGACTCAGGTTTGAGGTGATTGGCTACGGCTTGTGACGTCAATAACTGCAGGAAGTGTGAATCCAGGTGTATTTATCAAAAATAAATAAATCTACTTAGAGTAAATAAACCACTGGGTGCATTTTTTTGGCACAAGGACTGTTTTTTTATGAAGTAAATACCCAAAGTTGAGTAAAAAAAACATTAAAAAGGGAATTTTGCATCTGTGGTCCCCTTTAAATAACACATGGTCTTAAAGACCTTATGTTCTATGAAATTTCAGATCAACCCCAAATGGTTAATGTTCCATCATCCTTTAAACCAGGTCCGCTTTAGGATAGGCACACGCTTTGTTTGGAAAAAGTTCACACACAAGACTTAATTAAAAATAATGAATATTTATTAAAGAAGTCTGTTACAGGAAAAGGAACAAGTAAAAACATACTATTGAGACTATTGAGAATGAACTTTCTAAAAACATACAGTTTTCCTGCTAAGATCAAAAGTGTCTGTTTAACCTCGCCACAGTACTAACTGCAACAAACTGTTATCTGCTAGGATCAATGTGTCATTTATTAAACCCCGCCACAAAGAACAGTACACACAACAAGGCATTGATGTAACTCATTATTCCTCACCTTGACACAAACTGGAAGGGCCTTACAGTTTTGGCGTGGAATATACATCATGCAGCTTCAATGTCTGATCAGGACTCGCAGCAGACCCTCGAATTGTTTATCCGAGCGCTTCTTAATTTATACCTTTGTGGAGTACATGACTTCACTCACTCTCATCAAACATGTTTTCAATCAAACTTGTTTTTAGAGCGGTGCCAAGCATTGCCAAAAGCTTTCTGTTTCATCTAAGAGCTACAAGGTAGTTTGTCCTCAACTGAACACAACTCCCTTTTCAGCAGAACTGCCAAGCTTGAAGTGAGATGGGTGATATGCATTCATTCATCAAAGACCAGTTTTTCCAAGAAAGATGGGCCCTTTTATCATTCAAAGAAACTCTGGGCCTTTGAAGCAAAGCCGCATAAAACCCCCACTTCAAGGCTAGTTTAATGAAACATCTTGACACTAAACTAAAATGTTTAGTGTTACATTAAGTGTTGACTCTTAACATAAAGATTGATAAACATTTAGTCAGAAAAACATTAATACTTCTTAAACTCTTCATTCCACCCTATGATTTTCTGACTAATTTTGAAAAATTTTCCCTGTCACCTCATGGGACATTTCTAAGACAGTGTTACAAACTAATCTAATTACAGGTGACCCCCGATTTACGAACGAGTTAGGGACCTAAGAACGGTTCGCAGCTCGATCCGTTCGTAGGTAGGGAGTGAAAATTATATTTAAAAAAAAAATTTATTCATTCATTCAACCTTTATTTATCATGCTAACGGAGCGCGCGCACACATTTAAGCATGTACAGTAGTGTACTGTAATGTTAAACATTGCTATTCACATTTACAGAATAAATAAAAATATATTTTCTTACTTTGAGATGGTCAAAGCCGACATAGGTTGCCATGCGTTGATTGTTTTCGGGCCAAGCAGCGCGGGGGCCGGCAAGCCACCGCAGCTGCTCCAGACCTGTGTTAGCTAGCTGGCTAGCTTCTGCTAGCCAAGCCATGAGCTAGTGTTGGAGCGGCGGCGCGATCAATCTGCAGCTGCTGCTCCAGCCGCTGCTCCAGCCTGAGACGTCCACAGAGCTATTCCAGCTAGTAATTAATCCATATGATGCGATCCTGGTCACCAGTGTTCAAAAGGCCGGCTCCCGTGTTAGCTCCAGTGTTAGCTCTGGAGCTAGCCAGGCCGGAGGTGTAGCCAGGCCGGCCGGAGGTGTTCGCACGGCGGCCTGGCACGATCGGCGATAAATCCGCTGCTGCCTGAGACATCCACAAAGTTCACAGAGACGTTTCCAGCTAGTAATTAATCCATATGAAGCCATCCTGGTCACCAGTCTTCGTCCGGCTCTCGGCAGCTAACCTAAGATGGCGTCCGGTGTTCTACATTAATTTGTGACCGGAGACCCCAGTGACTGAACCTAAAATAGCGTCCGGTGTTCTACATTAATTTGTGACCGTGTAAACTGAAGACCTACTTCCTGTTGCCCAAGATTGCTCAAAAATTGCTCAAAAATGATCAGAAATGATCTTTTTTATCATAATTATTATTTATAAAGCCTTTAAAACAACCAGAACATGAAATTAAGAACATTTAAACACAAAAAAAAAAAAAAAAATTTTTTTTTTTTTTTTTAATACAGTAATTTCATATTTTTATTAAATATGATATGTTCGTAGGTCCCGTGGTTCGCAGGTCGATGGGGTCGTAGGTCGGGGGTCACCTGTATATGATCCTTCCTACAAAACAAAGCACTAAAATAAAAGTAAAGGAGGGATACTGCACATTCTTATTTTATTAGTTTTAACCGCTGTAAAACATTTCCCTTACCACTTTCAAATGGACAGTCAGACATAGAAACTCAATTACAAGTTTTCGGCACTTATGGGCCCGTTTGTTGCGCAACAAAGGGTCCAGATTGACTGCAAAGCAGAATTGCCAATTAATCAATCAATAAGTCTTGTTGTCCCCACACCCACAAGCATACAACACATATACATCCTTTAAAAAGGCACCTAGTTACTTTTTAAGGACGATTTTACTGTCCAGATAAAACCTATTCCTGTTCGTAGCACATATCTGTCTCAAATTAATCATTATTTAGTCTCAAAAACAAATCACATTTCATCATTTCAGATTTTATCACTTCAGGTAAAATAAAACAAAATAAAAACTCAAAGAACAATAAAAAATGTTCCCAAACTAGTCACTTATCTTCGTGGCTCCACCCTCTGGAACAGCTTGCACCAAAAACACCTGCAATTTTTACATGCAGTCTCATTTGAAGCACGTGAAAGATTGGAAAGCACTTTCTCTGGCTGTCTTTTTTTTTTACATCTTCTAGGCAGACCTTAAGGTTGCAATCAGTGTTGTTTTTGACAGCCATTTTGATTTTCGTTTTAGTCATAGTCTTTTAGACTAAAATACTTCTTAGTTTTAGTCTGTTTTAGTCATTTCTATATTTAATGGTTTTAGTTCAGTTTAAATCGACAAAAACTTAAAAAATTTAAGTCTAGTTTTAGTCTTAAAAAAAAAAAAAAACATATTAGTCTTTACAAATTAATTTGTTTTAAAACCAGCACGCCCAGAACAAAAGGAGAAATCTTTCTTCTACCAGTCCATGAGCGTTTGGACAAATAAGAAAATTAAGGTGTAAGTCACCAGTTCAACCCATAGAACTACCGTAAACACGTTTTTAGACCAAATATTGCCTATTTACACAGATACGCACAATTATGTGAAAATAAACACAGCCATAGTGCTAGATAACATTTTAAACACATTCTAGGGAGTTTATCAGCTAAAAAAAGTTAATTTTGGGTTTAGTTCCTCTTTAAAGTATGTTGAACAAACAGGCAACACATAGGCAACATACAAAATGAAGGTAAAAAACAGAATATAGACATAAAAACGTCGCAGATAATAAATATAACGACCAACCTGTGTTGGTAAATGGCTGTTTGAACGATCTTTCTATACATACATTGTTCAAAGATTAGAGGAAATTTGACTTCCATCTAATTTCTGTACAAAACTTTAGGTCTGAAATTGTTAAGTGTTTTTGAAATGTTATAAATAAACACTATAGATAACCAATTAAAACATAACACACTGCTGCCTGCATCGCTTCACACGTCCTCCACAGAACGACAGAAATATCTGCACTTGGTGAAAAAAGAGAGCCCCCCCTTTAAATGAGATTGGGTCACGTCAAAGAGGATTACATCTGTGGGTGGATCAGGCCTCAGTGGACAGCATTTGTCACAATATTATTTTCACTTTTGCAGGCATGACAGCCGATAAAAAAGTTCAAGTCCACAATATTTGGGTTGTCAAGGCCAAAAAGAAAATGACACTGGGTAAAAAAAATAATGAATAAATGAAAAAGAAGGGAATTGTATCTGTATTATAGTTCAGAAAGTCTATTTTTTTATTTTTAGCTCGTTATTCTATTGCACAATTCATAATCCAAATCAAAATAATAATAAATGGAGCACTGAGTTTGTCACTGAAGATTATAGAATTTATCTGAGAACACGATAAAAATCCACTTTTTGGATGAGTTTTGTACCTGGATGTGACAAACGCTGAAATAACTTCATTTATTTACTCTCTGAAGAAAAAGAACGGCTTTTTCTCCTGTGAGTGTGTGTGTGGAAGGAGTCACGTCTGAGGTCTGACGACACACAGTGAGCTGACGCAACCAATCACAGAACTTGCAGTTCTTAACTCAAGAGTCATGGGAATTATAGTTCTTTCCCTCTGACCTATCACAGTGTCTCTACACAGCCCCGACAACCAATCACAATACATAAACAAATGCCACGGCCATTTTGAACAGAAAGTAGCTATCAGTTAGCAAAAGTTTCCGGACTTTTCAATACATAAAAACGCTTATGAACAGAGCAGTAAAATTCTGAAATATAGCAAATCACATTCTACAGTTACACTAAGCTCAACGCTCAGCAACACAGCGATTCAACTGTCGAAAACAACGACGGACTCTCTCGGAACCGTCTCGAACCGTTCGGTCCACAGCAGATCCTGGACACACCAAACCAGGAGCAGAGCAGAAAAAGTTTCTGACAGCATATGCTTGTATATACCCGCTTCAAATGCAATAACTACACAACAGCAGCACTTCCTCGCAGTTGTTAAATGAGCTTATTAGACAAAAAGTTGACGCGGAGGTCAAACGTGAATGCGCTATTCTGTGACAAGTCAGCAGTGAGTCCAAACAGAACCAGAACCTGACTGACCCACACAGCAGCGACAATTCTATAACCCAAGTCCCAAACCGCTTCAAACAAGGACAGGATTTATAAAAAAAATACATACATTCGGTTCTTCTCTTCTCTCACAGTTGGGTTAAATACAAAATAAGTCCATAAATCTTTCCTGGGCTTGCGCCCGCCCACCGAGCCCCTTCGTTCCATTGTTCAGGTTGAAAAGGAAGTCACAGTGAGCATGCGGCGCGCGGCGCAGAAACACTGCGGTGGTGGTGGGCGTGACCAAACAGCTGACTTTCCGACACAGAATATAATTATGGGCAGAAATATAAATTATTGACGACCACCGAATAACATATTCGTTCAGTCTCGTCAACGAAAACTCACACACATTTCGTCACGTTTTAATCATTAAAGAGCAATGTTTATTTAGTTACTGTCTCGTTATTGTCATGAAAAAAGGGGGCGTTGACGAAAAATTTACGTCAGCGTTACGTCAACGAAAACAACACTGGTTGCAATAAGGTCGACGCACTGAAATGTCACACGCGCCGGTAGGGCTGGGCGATATGGAAAAAATCATATATCACGATATGGACTTTTTTATATCACGATAACGATATATATCACGATATATACAACACGATGTGTGTGTGTGTGTACAGCAAAAATTTGGACCAAAGTTTTTTTATTTTATTATTTTACTACAGATAGTTACATTTATAAGAATGTGAACAAAAAGAACAAGGAAATTTGGACCAAAGTAGAAACTAGATCTACCTAAGATCTACCTTAATTCAAGGAGTACGATTATGGAATGACTTAATGCCAAATGACAAATGTTAAGGAAGCCAAATCATTCCTTGTATTTAAGAAACTGGTAAAAAATGAATTGCTAAAAAAATATAAATGAATCTAATTTAATGTGTGATATATGTGAATTGAAAATTGACTGAGTTATTTACTTATTTTGTTATTATAGAAAATATTGTTTGAACTGTTATTAGATGAATAAGGAGCAGATTTAATAAGATTTATTCTTCATCTGCTACCTTTCATTTTATTTTTTTTTTCTATTATGAATACGTTAATTGTTGTATTTCATTTTATAAAATGAATAAACTAACAAACAAACAAACAAACAACTCCTTTTCTACTTTGGTCCAAATTTTTCCTGCAGGTGGCGGTAAAACAACAGCTGCTAATGAAACTCACGAAGAAGAAATCCGCTCTGAAGTTTGAGTAAACAAAGCAAGAAACAGAAAAGAGAAAACGTTGCGTTTGATTGCGGTTCTGTTGTGTCTCTGGTCTGTTTTGTATTGGTTAACTGG
>JBBPBX010017107.1:17622-33346 GCA_038048925.1 Garcialebias charrua | reverse complement strand
ATATATATATATATATATATATACCAACTAGAGACAGCTTAAGCGTGCTCCATCAGTGTGAATACTTATCATCTCCTTTTCCCATTGGAACATCCTGAGAAACGAGGAAAAATTGACCCACCACATCACAAGAATTTGGGTGACAGATGTGAAGGTAGAAAACCCAAGCCAAGCACAGGGTAACCTCTCAGGTCCTTGTTAACTTTGGAATGCTGTTATTGTTTGTTTTGGGACAAAGCAACCAAAGCCTTAAGCTCTCAGCCAGATCCCTACCAATTGCCATGGTATCCCAGATAGCATTGAAATCAACTCCGGGAACCACGTTTTCTGTGGCCACCTAGGGGCTATGAGAATCAAGGAGAGAGCTCCCTGACGTACCCCTTCAACAGATTGTTAAGCTGTCATCTAAACTGACCGGAGGAACCCAAACCTAAGTTACATCCATGTTTGTTAGTCAGGTACAGAGGATAGCTTCTTCCGTTTTAAAAGATGTCCTTCATCCCCTGTACGAAGAGTTTCAGCTTCTTCCCTCTGGTCGAAGGTTTTTAGTCCCTAAATGTAGGACAACACGTTTTAAAAATAGCTTTGTTCCCACTGCTGTTACTGAAATGAACAAACTGAAATAACGTTGAAGCTTTTAGTGGTTAAATGCTTTTTATTTTTCATTTTAAATATGATTTGGGGAGCCTTAACACTGTTATGTGCAACATTATCTGTTTATGGTTTCTTTTGAAGTGTTTTTACTAAATGTTTTTCCTCTGTTTTTATTTGTGTGTGTGCGCATGGATGGATGTATGCTTTGTACTACTGCAAACCAAATTCACCCTTTGGTATAAATAAAGTAACCTAACCTACCCGTTCCAATGTCGCCCCGATCAGAGGGACAGGTGGAAAGGCATAGTAGAGCACCTCTACAGGCCAATCATGTGCCAGAGCATCCATACCCAATGGAGCGTCTGCTTCCCTCAAGGAGAAGTAGAGGTCACAGTATGAGCTAGCCTTGCAGGCGAACAGGTCCACAGAGGCTTTCCCAAATCATGTCCAGACCTGTTCCACAATCCGTGTTCAGGCTCCATTCTGACGCCAAAAGAGGTCCTCTTGAGAGGGTGTCCACTCCATAATTTACTTCACCAGGGACATGAATCACCCTAAGTGACCAGATCCTTGGAGCACACCATGTGAGCATCCTCTGCGCCAGTCCGAGGAGGGCCCGGGACCTTGTCCCTCCCTCTCTATTGATGAAGGACACTGTGGTCCTGTTATCTAATTTCACCAGGATATGTTGTCCAGCAATCAGACCTTTGTTGAAGAAGTATTTTAATGACAGGAATACGGCCAACAACTCTAGGAAGTTGATGTGTAATCTTGCTTCCTGTTTGTTCCAAAGGCAGCGGGCGTTCTGATTTCTACAGATCGCCCCCCATCCTGTTTTTGAGGCATCCGTCGTGATGACCACATGAGATGACACCCTTCCCAATGAGACCCCTTCCGTGAAAACGGACAAAACTCTCCAGGGTTCCAGGGTCTCCAGGCACTCTGAATCTATCCTAACCTTCTCTGCCTGATTAGGCAGGTCAGGTTGTATTCGTTGGTTTAGCCATAGCTGCATGGGCCGCATTTTCAGTAATGCGTGTGGCACACAGGGAATGGCTGCCACCAAGAGGCCTAAAAGGCGTTGGCAGGTTTTCACAGGGACCCATTGGTCCAGTTTAAATCTTTCCAGGCAACGGCGAATGGAGGAAACTCGTTCTTTCGAGAGCCATGCTCTGTACTGGACGGGGTCGATCTGTACTCCCAAAAATACGGTAACCCATGATGCAGTCAAATCGCTTTTTTGTAGGTTTATGACAAAACCAAGAGACTCCAGGTGAGAAATCACCCTTTAGGAGTGTGACTGGGCCTGCTTTCTGCTTTCAGCCAGAATCAGCAAGTAATCTAGGTAATTCATGACCCTGAGTCCTTGATTCCTAAGAGGGGTCAGGGTTGCATCCAGACATTTAGTAAATGTATGCAGAGCAGTCTTTAAACCAAAGGGCAAAGCTTTGAATTCATAAGTGTTTCCCTCAAAGGCAAAGCGGAGGAACTTTCTGTGTTTCTTCCATACACCTACAGTATATGAAAATAGGCATCTTTTAAATCCATTGTACACGCGTAGTCTCCAGGTCTCACAGACTGGAGGACTTGCCGCAGTGTAAGCATCTTGAACTTGAATGTTTTAATCCTCTTGTTGAGAGTCCTGAGATCCAGAATCAGTCTCAGGGAATGATCCTTTTTGGGCACCAGGATGTATTTGCTATAGTGACCAGAGTGTAGCTTACGTCCTGAGACCAAACTAATCACTCCCTTTTGCAGCATTGTTGAGACTTCCTCCCTCAGCACGTGTGCACGTGTAGGGTTGATTTTGGATTGCAGCACCCCTGTGAAGCGGGGCAGTCTTTTTGAGAACTGTAACTTGAGCCCGTGACATATCATTGTCATGACCCAATCATTTGGTAGACATGCCTTCCAGGCCTGCGCATGCGCGCTGAGCCTGGAGGGCATGTTGAATTGCTGCTCGTCGTGTTTTAGTGCCAGAGGGGTAACCTTTGACCACTCTTGCGCTCTTTTGAGCAGGTTGGTCAGCCCGACAGAAGATATCACGAGATCTGACCGTCTCTGGCAGATCTCGTGTATCCCGCTGCAGTTCATAGTTTGACCATATGGTTTGTTTATAAAAATGGGACTCGAGTCAAGAACCAGGGCAGTCTGTGCCTTGGTACTTTAATTTTTGTACATGTCTGAAACAATGTTTGTTTTGTTTACACATGCAATAGTCAAGTCATGTTTGGTGCGCGTACACATGCCCCTCGCTCCTCGTAGTTTTTTACAAGGGGAGACTGGGCTCAAGAGGTTAGGTTCCCATACCACGTGGACGTGTAAACCTGTAAAATTATCAGTTTGTCCTGTTTCATCAGGTTTGAGTCTGTTTTCCACATTGGGTCACTGAAGAGGTCCTCGGCCGGTACTGGAAGGTTGCACCGTCACCAGCGGGTCTCTTCCGTGGGAGGCCACGCGTGTCTTCCTTTGGGGGTGCAAAGCTTTTCCTCGGCAACCCCTCGCGGAGGGCTTCCACCTGCGGGTTTCGTCCCCGTGGCTATGGGAGCCAGGTGAGCCACCAGAGTCTCCTCTATCATGGGTGTGTTGGTGAGGCTTGCTGTCTCCATTCCCGCAATGTCAAGGAGTCGGGATAATGGCAGCATGATAGAAGCTCCGGGTTCCCCCAGGAGCGTTTGAGCTCCATGAGGAAGTCCGGAAAAATGGGCATTTTCTGTGACGTTGTCGGCTGTTTCACATAGAAGTAGCTTCCCACTAGCCTCGTAGCCTGTTGGCAAGGCGTGGGGTCTGGCCACGTGACCTGCAGGGCATCTGCCGCCCTATGGCACAGGTCGAACAAGGCAGGTACGACAAGTCCGGTTCCGGAAGAATTTGCGCCAGGTTCTGGGAGGAATCCACAGTTTCTCATTTGTGACCATATTTGGCGTCTTGGTCGGACACTTCAGGCGTTAAGTCCCCGGCGGCAACTGAGGAGTCCGACATGTTGTCTTCTCTGACTCGGCCGCTACATTCCAGGTCCACATTGTCGGGCTCTGGTTCAGGAGCGAGCACTTTAGTGCGACTTGCGACCTTCAGCACTGTGTTTCTAGCCATGGATTTGGCCAACGCATCAGCCCGTCGTTTCCTCACTGCTGCCGACATTCGACGGCAGTGAGAGCAGGAGTCGGGAAATCCAGTGCTTTCCTCGCGTGCAGAATCCCTAGGCAGACAGGACAAGTCTCGTGTGTGTCAGTCGCCGAGAGGGAGTATCCGCAGCTGCTGGGGCATGGACGCGAGCGAGGACTCGTCGTCCTGGTTTTCATCCTCCTTGTTCTCCGTTTTCCCTTCTCGGGAGCCATGTCCTGCGAGAAGTTTCAAAGTTGTTCCTAGTTTTCTTTTGTTTGAAGCCGTCTTCTCCGTCGTCTTGCTTTCGTTGGTTAGCCTGCTAATGATAGCAGGAGGTTGTGACGCAGTTAGCGCCGTCAAGTGAAAAGCTGCGGAAAAGAAGAAAACTTTGAAGGTGAGTAGAAAAACGCTGGACTAGCTTTCGCCAGCCCAGCAATATGCAGGAAAATTTCTCTGTACGCTCAGTGTAAGGAGCAAGCTCACCTCAGTCGAGCGATGCGACAACAGAGAAGTCCCACGAAGTTCAGGTGTTAAGCGAGGTGAAGGGCAAAAAGAGAAAGATGGAGGGGCGCAAGCCGCTGAAGTACCCAGAGGGTGGGGCCTCTGGCACGGCGGTGACACCCCTAGCCATAAAGGCTTGAGTACAGTATTTTCTGGTGTATAGGTCGCACCTGTGTATAGGTCGCATTGTCCAATTATCACCAATAGATTGGAAAAATCCCTAGATAGGTCGCACTGGTGTATAGGTCGCACCTACGTTTAGCTCTGCTGCAAATGTCTGCCACAGGAGCGCACAGCAAGGCTTTTAAGAAGATTAACACTTAAAAACAATTATTTGTTTGATAAAAATTATAGCAAATATATGTCTGAGCTGAACTTTTCCTTAATAAATGAACGTAATTGTGAAATGAGCTGGATTTAAAAATTTGTTTCGCCGAAAGTGATAACAAGCCATATATAGGTCGCACCTGTGTATAGGTCGCAGGCCTTGAAAAAACCATAAAAAGGTGCAACCTATACACCGGAAAATACGGTATATTCCTTCAGGTAATTGTGCGGGGGCGCAATTTCCATAGCAAGTATGTTGCACCGAGAGACCAGACTGAAAGGGAACTAACAATTTTATGCAGTTTCCGGTTTTACGTTTTAAACGTAGCTGCGAGGAATTCTGCCCTGTACTCTCTAAAAAAGCTAAGTATGGTCCTCTGGACATAAAAAAAAAAAAAAATGTATTGTGAACGTGGTTTGTACTATGAACGCGTTTTACGACGTAAACTAATACTGAGGATGGACCGAACTGGACGGCGGTTTTACGACATAAACGCAATAGAGAATACGGAGGAGGGACAGAGGAAAGGCATCACCAGCATACCAGTAGGAAATTAACTCTTTTTTTCCATTCATTATGGCTCACAAATATATGTGTTTTTTTTTTATAATTATGTAGGGTACTGTGTTAGGATAGGCTAAGTGCTTGGTAAAATACAGTACTGTACGTATATGGTTCAGTATGTACGTATGTTCCGGCTTACGTCAAAATTCAGTTTACGACACAGCGTAGGAACGGATCTCCGTCGTAAGTCGAGGACTACCTGTACATGTAAAACTGATTGAATTACACAGAGTCAAAAGGCCTACAAGAGTGTTTTTGTGTTTTCTGAGGTTTTCTTGGCTGTGGTGACCATCTTAAACTGGACTGATTCCAGAAGATTATTAGTTGTTGAGGTTTTCATTAAAATCCATTCATGATATGTTTTGCGTACACATCAGAAGCAAACACGTGCTCATACATCGATGGGCAAAAAACAATGTTGCCCTTTTGTTTAAAGCAGTCAGCAATGTTAAGGGTGATGTTTTATTAAAGCTTCTTGTTGTTAAAAGCCTTTAACACACACAGCCTGATTGAATTTCCTGAAACTTTTACATTTGGTCAAGTTATTTTAACAATACTAAATGTCAGCCCTTTTAAAAACAACTAGTTCTGACCACATGACAGTCCAGTTTACACCAGCCCATCTCTTTCTCTGCTCAGTTTAGCCAGGCTCTTTTTTTATGCTAAATGATTTGGACAATTGTCTTTCATGAAGCTCCATGACCATAATATGAAATAGTGGTTGTGAATGTTGGTTAAGAGTTTTTACATTCTTCCAGCCGACCACTTTGCATCACAAGCTGTGTTTTCTGGAGACTTGCATCCCATAGCACTTGGCTATTATCCTCGTGACTACAAGCAGTGTTTCAGTCTGTGGCTTATCTGTTGTTGCGGTTCAAAAGTTGAAGGGAAGCTCTGAAACGAATGTGCAAGTTTTAGGCAGGTTTATTGTACATTATAAGAATAAACCTTACAGCGACCAACAGACCTCTCACCAAGCACAAGTCCAACACACACACATCTTCGAAGGCGGACCACGGTTTTATACCTCTAGATGACGTCATCGCCTCGTGGGACCAATCCTGGAACCGAACCGCCTTGGAACCGCCCTAGAACTTTTCTACTCTGTGAGTGATCCGCCTCTCAGCCAACAAGCTACCAGCTCTGTATGTCAATCATCCAGTGTTGTGTCTGTTGTATTATGCAGGCGTGTAACTGAAAAACTCTTCCCTATTGGAAATAAAACCCGTAATTAAAGGTTCCATCTTGAATATATTTTCACATTATATGGTGGAATTAAGTGAACATAAATCATAACGCATAATATGTGTGCTTCAGGTGTAATACTGATATACATATATTTCAATTCCCCTTTTGACATGACAAACATCATGTCAACAAAAACCCTATATGTACTATGTGCGTATGCAATTAAAAACTGGATACACAATGGAAATCGCTAACATTCCCACCCACAACAATATTACATCTAAGTTACCCACCCAGAATATAAATCCCTTATATAAAAATAAGCATCAAAACTAATTGGTAACAAAACTACGTAAGAAAATATATGGTAACCGTCAGAGCTTATATGCTGGAAACGTAAAACAAAACTAACAATCTAAAAAATAAATGTAACAAAAAGCAAAGAAATCAACCAAAAACAAAGAATAAAATAAAACATCAAATAAATGTAATAAGAAATAAACAAAACAAACAAAACAACAAATAAATGTAATAAGAAATAAACAAAACAAACAAAACAACAAATAAATGTAATAAGAAATAAACAAAACAAACGAAAATAAATGTAAAAATGAAACCATAAAACAAATAAAAATAAAAACTAAACAATAAAATGAAGCGGACTGTCCCTCCTATCAAACATCACGCCTCAACAGGGTATATGCAAGAATAATGAAGTTAAATTCAATACCTTTAAAAAGGCGTTCAATAAAAAACAACTGGACTTTAATTTGACCTTATAAATTCAATACTGTCTCAAAAACCCTTAAATTTCCCAAAATTTGATTTATCAACTCTTAACAACTTCAAAACATTGCATATACTCTGCTCCATTTCTGGTATGTGTTAACCTTAGCAAAGAATCTAAACTATGCTTTAGCCAAGTCAGGCCATCTCATCTTCATCATCATAGACACCTGTGAGGAGAAAAACCCTACACTACTCTGTTGACTAGTCTGATATCTGAGAAAAGCTCAACTGCTCTTATTCAGAGATGTCTGTGATAAGGGCTAAGACCACATTCAGAAAATTAACACTAAACCTATGATTAAACTGATCAGAACAGAAAACACAAAAATTCTTCCATAACCTGTTAAACTCAATTATCTTATTCACATCCATATACTGTATATATATATTATCTTCTGTACCAAAATGTTTATCACAAACAACTTCCTATCAGTAGAATCCACTGCTAGGCTGCTCTGATACCCCTTAACTAAGGTGCAGCTAATTATATTCTCTAAGAATCAAAATTGATAAAACTAAATTATATATATGGAAAAGTAGTGAAAACCCTATAATTTTTACAAAAATCTATGAACGCACAACTATTGAACTGCACATTCACAAGGCACAAACATATATATTCTCATTAATCTGTCTGAGACATTCACATTCTGTCTGACTCATTCATCTCAACAACCTTCAATCCTCACATTCATTCTTCACAGGCGTAAGAATAATCATATGTAACTTCAACATACGGTGTAAACAACAATTGAGAGGTTTCAACAAATATTGAGAAATCCTTGGCATTTAATATTAGTTGGTTAGTTAATGTGATTAGTTCTGCTCTGCTGCATGTTCCACACCTTTACCTGTAGGATAAAAAATGGTGCAGGGAAATAGATCTTCCCTTCATTGTTCACACTGCAACATTAAACATTCATTCAACATTAATTAATCCGCTGAAAAAGGGGAGGAATGTAAACCCAGTTATGGTAAGGTTCCTCTGTTTGTCCATCACAGCTGTGGAAACATTGTAAAGTGCATTTCCCCTTTTCAAATATAAATTATTCACAATTTTATCTTACACGTTCTGTCACAGGGCTGACAGATCATCAGCAGTCCAGATTTGACCTGTAATGAAAAATAAGAAAAAGTCAGCACTAAATCTATATAAATTACCCCAAACATTCAGAATCTTGTTGAGCAACTACTATCCAACAACCTGCTTTTAGGCACTTATTAAAATGATCTTTTATAACTTTATCAAATGTATAACTGTTTTCAGCTCTCATCACTGTATGAAAAGTTAAAACGTTGATCTAATTAGGTATTTGAAATGGTGTGTTTAACTATACAGTATGTTTGTTATCTCCCATCCCCTTTTTTGAAACAGGAGGTAAACAAAAAACATCCTGTTACAAAGAAAACAATGGAAATGCTCATAACACAAACGTCATCCGTACTGCAGGTGGAAATACTACCAGAAAGAAAAAATAAAAACTCAAAACATCCGAACCCAACTACCTAGCATCAGACGTAATACTTCAACCATAAGACACATCCCCCACTAGACACATGTCACACCACCACGACATCCTATGTCAACACCTCCTTCAACACAACCTCTACTCCATCTTCTCCACTATCCACACCAAAGTAAGAGAGCTTTAATCCTGCTCCAACACCGTGAGCCTTGCTGCCCTTCCACTCGGTCTCCAGGACAAAGAAAACATTTACCTTCCTTCTCTGCATCATGCCAGCAAACTCTCCACCTTCCCCTCTTCTGAGCAAGAAGTTAGGGTCCTCATCACAAGATCTGTTGACATTGTCGTGAACAACTTCAGGGGAGCCTGTCTTAGCTGTCGTTGCAACCCACAGAGTGAGACCTGTAAACAATATTCCAAAAGTGGTTACCACACCTAACCTCACCGCTAGGAAATTCATTCTTCCTGTAACAACTATGTACAACAAACAACGTCCCCTTTTTATGTAATGTTATTTTAAGTCTGTTTTGAGTTTTTCCTCAAGTTGTATCAGGCCCTGGAACTGGTCGAGATGCAGTGTCACTCTGTACAGATGTAACTCCCAGCTCCTCAGACACACCCAGTCCTTAAGATGCGCCCAGCCCCTCAGACGCGCTCAGCTCAGCCAAGTCGTCTCGTACCTGCTGTACAATACATTGAGAAGGGTCAGAATTTGATCTTATTGTGCACTTTCATACATCAAAACGTGTAGTCTCTCAGTCAGCTTCCCTCTTTGAAACAAGACGGCATTCACAAATCCGTCTTTTTCATCCACTACCAAGTGAAATGGCCAGGAGTAATCTGGACACTGCAGAGAGCACGCATCAAACAAAGCTAGTTCAATCTCCACAAATGCCCTGTCAGCTTCCTCCGTCCACTGCAGTGGGGACACAAAATTTTTATATCCCACAGCCGAAATGAGGTTCCGCAGAGGAGCCACCTTACGGCTGAAATCAGGAATGAAGTTCTTACTGTAATTGATCAGCCCCAAAAATTTTAACATCATCCTAACATTTGCTGGTTTAGAATGATTTAAAATGGAGCTTTTCTGAGATGGCGTCAGTTGCAGGCCAGAGCCAGAGATGAGCCTACCCAAAAACTGAACTTTTGAACGACCCACCTGTAATTTGTGTTTTGACACTTTAAAACCACACTGGGCTAGATGTCGAAGCACAGCTTCAGATGCGTGCATAATAGCTTCTGAAGTCGGAGCTGCTATCAGAATATCATCGACGTATTGGATTAAAACCACTCCCGGTGGCAAAGGCAAATCAGTAAGGACTTGCTTTAATACATTATTGAACAAAGAGGGCGAATCCACGAAATCCTGAGGTAATCTACTGTACGTGAATTGTTTCCCCTTAAAGGTAAATGCAAACAGATCCCTTGATCCAGCGTCCAGAGGCACACAAAAGAACGCGTTCGCCAGGTCAATACAAGTAAAAAACTTGTGTTCAGGCTGAATAGCATTCATCATAACATAAGGATTTGGAGTACCATAATTAGATGGAACAACAACCTTATTTATAGGCCTCAAATCATGAACTAAACGGTAATGAGATTTATCAGCTTTTGGTACCGGGTGTAGAGGTGTGTTCCAGCTCGAAACAGTAGGCTGCAACACACCAGCTTCCAGCAAACCCTTAATAGTTTGCTCTATACCGTCAATCTGCTCCTGTCGGAGTCGATATTGATGTTTATAGATTGGAACCGTGCCTGGCTTCAGGACGATCGATACAGGGTTGACACTCAGCAGGCCCACATCTGTAGAACTCCTGGCCCAAAGTGTATCAGGCAAACTGGCTAACAGTTTGTCCGTATCAACATGGTCTGTGTTTTCTCCGCCATGTGATCTAGGCAGAGAATGTTTCTCAGGTAACAATAATGTGAATGATCTGTGTGTGATCCTGTAAGTATCAGTTTCTGGAGAATAGTGTAAGTGTGGATTTTGTGTAGGCACCCATTCCCTTACAGCCAGACAGTGTCTCATCACAGGACCTAAATTCTTCGCATCGGCACCAGATACAACCATCAATGACACATGTGGAGCTGATACATCGCCAAGCATATACAGTTGCAGTAACGTTGCAGGCAACTTCACACCTGCCACCACTCCCTCCGGGGCCACATAAATGTCCATGATTTAAGCCACTGGAAATTCACCAGTCTCTTGACAATGTTCAAGCAGTCCTGTCCAGAGCACATCGTAGTCCCCATCACCACAAAGGTCATAGTTCAGCGTGCAATGTGCCACATCAGGAAGCGTGTCATAAGATCTTATGACATTAATCCAGGCGTTCCAGCTCTGCAGTGTGTCGTACAAGAGCGTAGTTGTAAAGTCAGGAACTGCTCCCCACCAAACTTCAGCTTGAAATTCGGCTGGACCAGACTCAGCAGAAGTCCCTTCAACCTGGAGCATCTGATGAATGGAGCTTTTCACTGTAGCACAGTACTGAACAGTTCCATCAGGAAAACTCAGCTGGACGTTGTCAGGACTCATCATCAAAGTCACGTTCTGATCACACAGAATGTCTCGTCCAATAAAGTTCACTGGACATATGTCAGAAATCAGGAAGGAGTGTTCAAAGCGCAGATTATTCCACACGAGAGCGGCCACTCCTCTGGCTTGATCGTGGGAGTGACGTGTTAACTGACGAATACCTGGCGCCTGTATCAACCATACACATGTGATTTCGGCCGTTAATGGTTAACGATACCAAAAAGGCTCCAAATACAAGACGCCACCTACTGCCGGACCAGGGCACCCCTATTGGATAGGATATTGGCCTGGGGCCTGATTATTGGCTCCCGGCATAGGACCATGTGGAGTATTATCTGGTGGTGGTGGATATACGTCATGTGGATAACGAGCTGGCGTCACCTCCTGTCTCGATAAATCCTGTTTGGTCGGACATTGAAAATGCCAATGTCCCACCCCGTCACACCGGTGGCACCTGTCCGTGGGTCGAGGGTTGCCCCTCGGACGTTTGTACCGACCCCTGCGCCAGGATGTGGATGGGCCCAGAGGTCTCTGTTGATATGAATTATCAGATGATGTAGGAGGACCCTGAACCTGGGGCATCTGGATTGCATTCACCTTTGTGAAATTAAGTTTGTCACGTATGTCTTTTAATTGGGCCTTAGCTAATTGAGTTTCAAGGGATTTTAATTCCCTGTCATCAGACTCCCTCTTATCAAAAGATTGATCAATAAAATGAACAATGTGGGCTGCCCATAAATCATAATCCATCTTTGTTAGGCCAACAACAGACGCCAAACTCTTCTTAACATCATCAGACAGAGAGCTCTCTACAGCACCTCTGAACAACAGTTGAGTCGTAGGATCAATCGTTGGATCATTTCCAGTTCTATTTTCCCACAAGAGCTTAACTCTAGATAAGTAGGTCGTGCCCCGTTCTGTAACAGCCGGAGGAATCTCACACAAGTCTGAAGATTTCATAGACGTCGGATATTTCTCTCGTATAATTGGCCATAAAATTTGAACGTGGTCGTGCAGTGTGTCACTGTCTGGGTCCAATTTAGTCCCAGCAGCCTGTTCTATTTCAGTCAAACTACCAAACGACGTGCATGCTGTGAAAACCCTCCTCCAATCACCCAGACATGGCACAATTCCGGCGCATGCCTCCAGAAAAGCGCGGATCCAAGCCGAACCTCCTTTCTGGATATCAGGCAAACGCTGACGGATCAACTCAGTATCCTGCAAACTAAAAGGCGTGTAAGTCTGTTTGCGGACTCCCTCAGCTGTGGTGGAAGAAACGAGAGGTAACATGAATTGAGCAGGAGGCGCTGCGTCAAGGCATGTGTGAACATTATCAGCAATTCTATTTAATCGACCTGAATTTCCTCGCTGCCAGCCAGTGACCTTATCAAAAGTTGTGGCAGGAGGCCTGAGGTCAGGACAAGCAGTTGGACCAGGACAGGTCAGTGGCACGGAGTCATATGAAGCCCCCAAAGATGTCACGCTGAAAGAAGCATCAGAGGACGGTGGACGAAACACATCACCTCCCCTTTGTTCACCCACAGAGCCAGGAGTGGTGTGAATACCACCCATCAATGTTTGCACATGGTCTTGTACCATATTCCTATTTTCTGCTGATTTTGTCTGTAAAATACCCCCTGTAACGAGAAGCAAGTCTGAGCTGGATCTAGTGTGTTCAGAACCAAGTGAGAGCTCTGCCAGATTTATGGATGATAGCTCCGTCAATGGCATTTGGTTGTGTGGATTTAATCCCACAGGTGCATACGGGGGAGGACGAGGAGGAGGAGGAGGTGCGGGGCAAAGAGGAGGAGGGGGGAAGCACAAGGCCGTTGAGCTTCAAGGCATGTCTCCGTTCTGCCAGTCATGACCATAACGTGCGCCTTTTCAGCCTCCATGTTTTCATAAAATAGCACAAACAGTCACAGCAACAATAAAAAAATAAAACAACCCAACCGTGAACTATCAATTAACTAACTACTTAACTGTGGAGTCTTTCCAACAGCAGCGTTGAACTTAAACGAACAAACAATAAATCTGAGCCGTTCCCTGGACCAGAACTTACAGAATGGTCCAGTGAACTCACCTCACTCAGGGGCAGCTGTGTTACAGGCGCGGGGGAGCGGGGGGGGGTAACCTCAAGGAGATGTCTCTTCCCTGGTACGAGCATGGAAGGAGGAAGAGGTGGGGGCCCTGTGGTGTCAGGCACTAAGGTCTTATCTGTTGACGGCCATAAAACTGAATGTGAGCCAACAACTTGTCTCTGTGAAACTGCCCTGTGCACACTTCTCAAGCAGATTTCTGTCCAACAGCAGATGGAGACAGGTCATCCACAACAGGAAACATTCCTGACCGACACATGTTATTCACCCAAGAAACTAAACGTCTTTTCTCATCAAGAACATGCTTGACAGCTACCTTCCGACTCCATGAAACCCATAACTCATGCAATACAGATCCTAATGTGCCAGGGGCACAATTTTTCCAAGTTTGTATAGGTATGTCAGACATTATAATGTTATACAGTACACGTGTTTTACAAGGGTGAAGTGAGCAAACCTCCAGCCAGGACCATGGACAGCTGCAGTAGCCAACCAAGAAACTGCCTGTTTTAAATCACCCTCCTAAAACACCCAATAAAAATGCCACCCCAGAGCACAGCAGTGGTAGTCACTATTAGACTTCACAATTTGACCTACTGCCGGCAAATACACCCACTGAAACAATATATAAAATAAAAAATCTTTCCCTGTTGCCTTAGTTTGCGTGTTTACAGCACTCTCCGGAGTACAGGCCACGAACCTTCAAATGAAACAGAAAATAAATAAAGGAAAAAAATAAATAAACAAAAGAAAGTAAAAAAATAATAAATGAAAAAAAATAAAAAGTTTGCGACCTATACACCGGAAAATACGGCAATCAACTTCAACTGGGAAGGGGAAGAAAAGATTTGACTCTAACGGCGATCACTGGTCCCGGATTGTGAACTAAATCACCTTCTCGGCAACTCTTGTGAACCCGGAGCGGCCCAAACCACTCTGTACGGCAAGCCGTGTGCTGGATGAAAGCCAGTGCGACTCTACGGCGATTAAATCCCGGAGTTCACCTCTGACCTCAGCCCCACAGCTCCCGGAGCCCATAAAATAAACAAATAAAAAAAAGTCTCCCAGCCAACAGGCCGGAGCTCATAGATGGGGAAAAAACGCAAACTTAGGCACTCATACTCTCACCCTTTGTGTGTGTGGACTTCTATGTGCTTTATACTTTACTTATATGTACGAAAACAGCAAAAAAAATGCACATTCAAATGAAATACCAACAGTGGTTCACGTTATTTAACTGTTAACGCTAACCCAAACGACCGTAGCTACACTACGATGTAATTTTTGCCCACCCGTAGACAGAACAGACATACAGCCAAGGTAAATTTAGCGTTTTCAATAGCAGACATTTAGTTATAAACGGAAGATCTGCTCACCTGAATGAAGAGGCGCCACTTGGCTGCAGCTTGCTCCGCCACTCGTGGGGGAAGCCCTCAATCGGCTTCCGTTTCAGGCCAAACCTCACACTTCTCAACGTCGGGATCACCAAATTGTTGCGGTTCAAAAGTTGAAGGGAAGCTCTGAAACGAATGTGCAAGTTTTAGGCAGGTTTATTGTACATTATAAGAATAAACCTTACAGCGACCAACAGACCTCTCACCAAGCACAAGTCCAACACACACACATCTTCGAAGGCGGACCACGGTTTTATACCTCTAGATGACGTCATCGCCTCGTGGGACCAATCCTGGAACCGAACCGCCTTGGAACCGCCCTAGAACTTTTCTACTCTGTGAGTGATCCGCCTCTCAGCCAACAAGCTACCAGCTCTGTATGTCAATCATCCAGTGTTGTGTCTGTTGTATTATGCAGGCGTGTAACTGAAAAACTCTTCCCTATTGGAAATAAAACCCGTAATTAAAGGTTCCATCTTGAATATATTTTCACATTATATGGTGGAATTAAGTGAACATAAATCATAACGCATAATATGTGTGCTTCAGGTGTAATACTGATATACATATATTTCACTGTGAACTATTTTTTCGTTTGTTTCCTTTTTTTTTTGGCTAACATTTGTTTTGTATATTTGTGATTTTTTATCCCCTGCTGTCATATGCGAGACAGTAGGTGATCATGTGTCTGTGAGTTTATCAAAATATCTCATGAATCAGTGGATGAACTAATACAATTCTCCGAAATACATCAATGTATGTATTTATACAACTAGCTAACTTTTCTTGTCAACTTGTGTCAAGATTGTTGCCACAGCTAATCAACCTTAGTACCATAAACACAAAAATGTCTCCATCCTAAACAGTTTTACAGATACCAAGCTAAAATTAGTGGCTTTAGCTCAGTCATCCCAGCACATAATCCAAGTGCTAAAAGAACATTCGAAGCATTAAATCAAGGAATGCTACTTTCATTATTCATTTTTAGAGCTCTGCTTTATTAGAAAAGGTACTTTGGTTTTCAGGTTCAGAACCTGTTTAGATATTTGGGTATTTTAAGAAAAGTGACTGGTTTATGTCTGATGGCAGGTTAAAACAAGTTTTCAACCTTGGAAACAAAATTGGTCATCAACTTTGTTTTCAAGTGTTAGATGCCT
>JBBPBX010017107.1:0-15794 GCA_038048925.1 Garcialebias charrua | reverse complement strand
AAAGCATCTTAAAAGTTAATTTTTCTACCTGTATTATTGAGCATGCATCAGGACATCTTAAAAGTTAAAATAACAATTCAGCTACACCAAATCCCAAATGAGTTGAAATAGGAGGTCCCATGGATAAATAAATTCCTGTCTAGCTGGCGGCGATGCTCGAATACCTGACCGTCGAGATGCCTGACCTGGAGCTGGTGGGAAACACGGCTCGTGACAACAAGACCAGGATCATCCCCCGACACCTGCAGCTGGCTGTCCACTGTCTGCAATGACGAAGAGCTCAACAGACGGCAGGCTGGGAAGAGTGACTATTGCTCAGGGATGAGTTCAGCACAACATTCAGGCGGTCCTACTGCCCAAGAAGACAAAGAAATTAATAAACATCTGCAACCAGTATCTTCAGATCTGCTGTGGGATGGACTGCCACAAGATATCCTTCCTGTCCACAGCCATCAGCATCTATAACAACTCTAATGAAACCAGGATAATGAGTTACAACAAGATTTAATTTCTCTTTGACATTAATAAAGTATTTCTGAATTGAATTGAAGAGACAGGTGTTTTGCTGAAAATACAGACATGCGAACACACAAAGACAAAAACAACATTGCTAAATCTTGTCCTTCAGCTATGGGTAATAAATAATTTTATAACTCAAATGTATTGCTTTACTTAGTGAAATTAATAAATCTAACAACTAAATTAAAAAAGAAGGATGGTAATCATCTAATGATGGAGGATAAATAGCTCCATAGGAACACTGGTGCATTTTCTGAGGGAGCAGCATGTTTGTGAAACATTGGCTGGCTCGAAAGATCAGGGCTGGGAATGTTAATGGCCGACACTCCTCTCTCCTTCAGTAGCCACTACAGAATTGCCCTGGAGCAAGGCACTTAACCCCTTGCTCATACTGTTTTTCAGCGACTACTAGCACAAGACTGATTGCAGTGCAGCTCCCTGGTGTGAGCGTACCTGTACAATGAACGGGATGTAGGTCATTGCAAAACACATCGTAAACAAGCTGTCAAAATATTCCCTGAGCAAATAGACATTAAAAATAATATAAATACAATGCCACAACAGATGCACTCCCTGCTGCCTCCGTGTAGGTGTGTGTTTGTGCATGTGTTGCGAATGAGGAGGACATGAAAAAGAAGTCAGCTGCAGTAAAATGGTTTCACACATGAAACTGAGAAGTGATTGGCTGTCAGAGAATACAACTGTGATGACAAGTTCAGGAAGATACCCAATGTCCAAATAGTTCATCTGACAAGCCCATGAAAAATAAATAAATAAGTAAATAAATAAAAACTGAACATTGAACACTCTATGAACTTGATCGTTGAAAACAACATTGGGCCCAGAGAGTGTCTCGACTTAAAAGACAAACTGAACAACCTCCATCTATATGGATGAGACTGCTATTTGTCTGTTAGTGACAGACCATAAACCATTAACCACTGCATTGAATTAAAGGACATTTTTGGAAACACTGACAACTGGACAGTCTGGGGCTGAACACCTCAATGCATAACTGGCTGCTAGACTTCCTGACCGGGAGACCACAGGCAGTATGGAATGGCAGTAACACATCCAGCACCATCACCTTGAATACAGGGGCCACCCAAGGATGAGTGCTGAGCCCCCTTCTATTCACCCTGCTAACACACGACTGCACACCATCATACAGCTCCAACCACTTTATCAAGTTTGCGGACGATAGGTGGGTCTCATCAGCAACAATGATGAGTAGACTACAGGAACAAGGTGTCGCCTGGCCATGTGGTGCAGACACAACAATCTCTCTCTGAACGTGGATAAGAAAAGGAGATTGTTGTGGACTTCAGGAAGAGGCACGCCCAAAATGCCTCTCTGACCATCAATGGCACCACAGTGGAGAGAGTGGACAGCACCAAGTTCCTGGGAGTGCACGTCTCAGAGGACCTGTCCTGGAGCAGGAACACTGCATCTCTGGCCAAGAAGGCTCACCAGCGCCTCTACTTTCTCCGCAAGCTGAAAAGAGCTGGAGCTCCAACCCCCATCATGTGCACCTTCTACAGGGGTGCCATAGAAAGTGTCCTGACCAGCTGCATCACTGTGTGGTTTGGTGCATGTACTGCATCCTGCCAAAAGAGCCTCCAGCGCATCGTGAGAGCAGCTGAGAAGATTGTCGGCACCTCCTTCCCCTCACTACAGGACTTACACAGCAACCGCCTCACTCGGAAAGCCCTCTGCATGGCAGGTGATCCCACACACCCACTACACAGCTGCTTCAGCCTGCTGCCATCAAGGAGGAGACTGCAAAGTCTCCAGGCTCGAACCAGCAGACTGAGACAGCTCTGTTCATCAGGCAGTCAGGATGCTAAACTCTCTGCCTGCTCTGCCTCCCCTCCCTCTTGTACCACCTTAACACAAAAAAAACTTTCACACATTACCACACAACACAATTTTTTTAACACTGGACTATGTGTCATCAAAACGGGTTATACACTGAACACGTGGTCATGTGCTCATTCAATTTGCCCTACTTCTCATATTTGCACTATACTGTTTGTATTACATTACTGTCTATAGTCACACTACTTATCACTACTGTTTACATGAATAACTACTGTTTACATTAATCACTACTGTTTACATTTACACTACTTTTTATATCCACACTCCTGCTATANCAAAGGAGATTGTTGTGGACTTCAGGAAGAGGGATGCCCAACATGCCCCTCTGACCATCAACAGCACCACAGTGGAGAGAGTGGACAGCACCAAGTTCCTGGGAGTGCACGTCTCAGAGGACCTGTCCTGGAGCAGGAACACTGCATCACTGGCCAAGAAGGCTCACCAGCGCCTCTACTTTCTCCGCAAGCTGAAAAGAGCTGGAGCTCCAACCCCCATCATGTGCACCTTCTACAGGGGTGCCATAGAAAGTGTCCTGACCAGCTGCATCACGGTGTGGTTTGGTGCATGTACTGCATCCTGCCGCAAGAGCCTCCAGTGCATCGTGAGAGCAGCTGAGTAGATTGTCGGCACCTCCTTCCCCTCACTACAGGACTTACACAGCAACCACCTCACTCGGAAAGCCCTCTGCCCTCAGTCTCGCCCCCGCCTACCTCTCAGATCTGATACACCCATATGTCCCTCCACGTGCTTTGAGGTCAGAGGATCAGGTACTCTTAATAGTTCCAGAAACTCGCCTTAAGCGCAGGGGTGACAGGGCGTTCTCTGTAGCAGGCCCAAGACTCTGGAACGAGTTACCGCTGCTCATCAAACAGGCCCCCTCCCTCTCGGTTTTCAAATCCCGGTTAAAAACTCACTACTACTCCATCGCTTTCAATGCCAGCTGATTTGTATTGGATCGTTTGATTTATGATCTGCAATGTTTTTATGTTTTTCGTGTTGTACTTCATTGTCTGTGTTGCCTGTTGCGTGTTTGTTTGTCCAGCACTTTGGTGTGGACTTGTTCCTGTTTAAAGTGCTTTATAAATAAAATGGTATGGTATGGTATGCATGGCAGGTGATCCCACACACCCACTACACAGCTGCTTCAGCCTGCTGCCATCAGGGAGGAGACTGCAAAGTCTCCAGGCTCGAACCAGCAGACTGAGAGACAGCTCTGTTCATCTGGCAGTCAGGATGCTAAACTCTCTGCCTGCTCTGCCTCCCCTCCCTCTTGTACCAACTTAACACAAAAAAACTTTCACACATTACCACACAACACAAAAAAATTTAACACTGGACTCTGTGTCATCAAAACGGGTTATACGCTCAACACATGGTCATGTGCTCATTCAATTTGCACTACTTCTCATATTTGCACTATACTGTTTGTATTACATTACTGTCTATAGTCACACTACTGTTTACATGTATCACTACTGTTTACATGAATAACTACTGTTTACATTAATCACTACTGTTTACATTTACATTTACACTACTTTTTATATCCACACTCCTGCTGATATATATATTGTATACATTCTTTTTACTAGCCTTATTGCATATGTCACTTTAGCTCTATCTTCTTATTATTATTTTGGCTTTTCCCTTTTCAGGGGTCGCCACAGCGAGTCATCCTCCTCCACCTCACTCTGTCCTCTGCATCCTCTGTCCTCACTCCAACTACCTCCATGTCCTCTCTAACTGCATCCATATATCTCCTCTTTGGCCTCCCTCTTTGTCTTTTTCCTGGCAGCTGCATTTCTAACATCCTTCTACCAATATACCCACTGTCCCTCCTCTGGACATGTCCAAACCATCTCAGTCTGGCCTCCCTAACTTTATCTCCCAGTTGTTCAACATGTGCTGTACCTCTGATGATCTCATTCCTGATCTTATCCATCCTTGTCACTCCTAAGGAGAACCTCAGCATCTTCATTTCTGCTACTTCCAGTTCTTTCTCCTGTCTTTTTGTCAATGACACTGTCTCCAGACCATACAACATAGCTGGTCTCACCACTGTCTTGTAAACTTTTCCTTTGACCTTTGCTGACACCTTTTTGTCACAAATCACTCCTGAAACTTTTCTCCATCCACTCCATCCTGCCTGGACTCTCTTTTTCACTTCTTTACCACATTTCCCATTTTCCTGGACAGTGGACCCCAAGTACTTGAAGTCCTGCACCTTTGTGACCTCTGCTCCTTGTAGCCTCACTGTTCCACTGGCCTCCCTCTCATTCACACACATGTACTCTGTCTTACTACGGCTGACTTTCATTCCTCTTCTTTCAAGTGCATACCTCCACCTCTCCAAGTTCTCTTCCACTTGTTCCCTGTTCTCACCACAGATCACAATGTCATCTGCAAACATCATAGTCCATGGGGATTCCTGCCTGACCTCATCTGTTAGTCGGTCCATCACCAGAGCAAACAAGAAGGGGCTCAGAGCCGATCCTTGATGCAATCCCACCTCCACCTTGAAGCTATCTGTCACTCCTACAGCACATCTCACCACTGTCCTGCTGTCCTGTACCAGTCTAACATACTTTTCTGCCACACCAGATTTCCTCATGCAATACTACACCTCCTCTCTTGGCACCCTGTCATATGCTTTTTCTAAATCCACAAACACACAACGGAGTTCTTCCTGAACCTCTCTATCAACATCCTCAAAGCAAAGATGGCATCTGTGGTGCTTTTTCTTGGCATGAAACCAAACTGCTGCTCACAGATAGTCACCTCTTGTCTAAGTCTTGCTTCCACAACTCTCTCCCAGATCTTCATTCGTGTGGCTCATCAACTTAATTCCCCTGTAGTTGCTACAACTCTGTACATCACCCTTGTTCTTAAAAATGGGAACCAGCACACTTCTTCTCCATTCTTCAGGCATTTTCTCACCCTCAAATATTCCATTAAATATTTGAGTCAAAAACCTCACTGCCATCTCTCCAAGACATTTCCAAACCTCCACTGGTATGTCATCAGGTCCTACTGCCTTCCCCTTCTTCATTCTTTTCAGAGCTTTCCGGACTTCACCCTCACTAATCTTTCCCACTTCCTGGTCCACAAATTCTATGAACCAGAGGTCACTTTACCTCTATACCAATATCAAAGACCTCATACATATACAGTACTGTGTACATAAGCGTCAAATGCCGCTTTGTCACTTTATTACAAATGTCAATGTCAGAACCTTCATTTTATTTTACAGATATACTTTTTATACGTTTATACTACTATGCTAAAACTCAAGACAGTATCACACTTTTATTATTTCATTTTATGCTTATGTTTATTAAATGTTTTAATGTTTAAATAGTTATTGTTACACCAGGGGTCTGAAAGAAATGTCATTTCAATCCTGTGTATGTCCTGTACATATCGCAGTTTTGACAATAAATTTGACTTTGACTTATTTTTTTTACTTTGATATATTTATTGTACAATTACAATTATGTTCACATCGAGAGGAGCCAGTTGAGGTGGCTCGGGCATCTGGTTAGGATGCCTCCTGGACGCCTCCCTGGTGAGGTGTTCCGGGCATGTCCCACGGGAGGAGACCCAGAGGAAGACCCAGGACGCGCTGGAGGGACTATGTTTCTCGGCTGGCCTGGGAACGCCTTGGGATTCCCCCGGAGGAGCTGCTCCAAGTGGCTGGGGAGAGGGAAGTCTGGGCCTCCCTACTTAGGCTGCTACCCCCGCGACCCGACCCCGGATAAGCGGAAGAAGATGGATGGATGGATGGATTACTTTTTGGAGTCATCTCAGTTCAAGATGGCTGCCACAGCCAACTCAACTTAAAACACACAAAAATGGCTTTAACTCAGCCCAGCCGGTTTTACATAATGAGTTACATTTTGGTGTGGCAGGAGCCGAGAGATCTTTAAGAATTTGCCATTAAAAATTTGCAGCCAACTCTACTGTTGTGTTCAGAAATCACAGTGTTTAGTGTGTTTGTTGGGCCTGTAATGTTGTGCACTGTTTGTTACGACATGTTACTGTGCCTTTAAGAGACGCTTTACGGCATGGGTAAATGTGAGGGTGGGGTGAGTTTGGAGTTCAGTAAAGTTTGGTGCAACGAAGTGACACGGTGTGATTATAATATTGAGTCTCCGCGGACGTTACATTTTGGCAGACGAGGATGTCCAAACTCGCCTTACCACCACCGCCACCTTTCCTGCCTGTCCCCGGCGACCCAGCTGTCCCGTGGGACAGATGGCTGACAGCGTTTGAGGACTACTTGCTGGCTTTGGGACACACAAACCTGGCTGAAGCGAGGAAGTGCGCGCTCCTCCGCCATTGTCTGGGCCAGGAGGGTCAAAGAACCTTCGCCACGCTCACGTTAGCGGATAATAAATACGCCACGGCTACAGCTGCACTGAGGACACATTTCAGCTCCGGGCGGAGCCGGCAGATGCACCGCTTCGAATTTCGTCAGAGGACGCAACGGCCGGGTGAGTCTGTCGCCCACTACGTCTCAGCATTACGAGAGCTGGCTAGACTCTGTGACTTTGGGGCGCTGGAAGATGGCCTTATAGTTGATCAGCTGATTGAGAAAACATCGTGTAACCAACTGAGGGAAAGACTGTTATTAGAACCAGACTCCATGACGCTGGCGGGCGCTCTGGTTATTGGAAAGCAGCTAGAAACAGCACTAACAGAGGCGCGAAAATTCTGCCGCGCAACGCACGAACCGGTGACGTCATCAACACCGGCCGTCCATCACACAGAGGCTGTGGAGGGGGCTGACGGGCTGAGTGGCAGCCTGGATGTACAGAGAGTGGACAGGGGGCCCAGTAGGAGGGGGGCCAGGAGCTGTGGTAACTGTGGCTCCACTAACCATGCAACTAGAGACCAGTCATGTCCTGCCCATGGAAAACTTTGTCTTAAATGCAATAAACTGAATCATTTTGCACGCTGCTGCCGCTCCTCTTCAGCTCGCCAGGATACTACTGTGGTTCCCATTAACACTGTACAGACTCTGCAGCCATCGTTCAAGCTTTGCACATGTCGCGTGGGTGCAGCTCACATCCCGCTCCTCGTGGACACAGGGGCCAAAGTGTCAATTTTAAATAAAAGCACATATGACCGTTTTTTCAGCCGTACACCCCTGGAAGCAGCCACTGTTGAGCTATGGTCACTCTCCCATCGACACTCTGGGTGTGGTCCACCTCCCTGTCCAGTATGATCAGCATTGCAAATTACACCTGACGCCAAGTTCTGCATCACCCGGAAGGGAGCTAACATTATGGGCCTAGACTTGTTCCTCGCCCTGGGCTTTGCTGTGAGTGATGCTAAGGGCCAGCATGTCCTGCAAGTCGCCACCTCCTGGCCCGACCGCTATCCACAACTGTTCAGCGGACTGGGCCGCATGACAGGGTTTGTCCATCAGCCTACGGTGGACCGGTCGGTCCGTCCTGTTATCCAGCCTCTTCGGCGCATTCCCCTGGCTCTCCGTGATGCTGTAGAGGCCGAGCTGCGTCGCCTGGTGGAGGAGGACGTCATAGAGCCTGTCAATGCCTCACCGTGGGTATCAAACCTGGTGATAGCCAAGAAAAAGGGGGGTGGACTGCGACTCTGTGTGGACCTCACTGATGTGAACAAAGACATCGTGCCTGACAAGTGTCCTCTACCCACAGCTGAGGAACTCACCAGCCATTTTCACGGCTCCACAGTCTTCAGCAAGATGGACCTATGGCACGGCTACCTGCAGATTCCTCTAGCACCAGAAAGTATGGACCTCACAGCATTTGTCACGCATGTGGGAGTTTTCAGATTTAAACGCATGGCGTTTGGTCTCTCATCGGCCCCGAGTTGTTTCCAAAAGATAATGACACTGATATGGGCTGGTTTCCAAGGCGTCTCCATCTACCTGGACGACGTGGTGGTGCATGAACCATCTACTGCACTGCATGATGCTCGGCTAGAGCAGGTCTTTCAGCGTTTTCAATGACATGGGGTCACGCTGAACACTCAGAAGTGCATGTTTGGGGCTGACGATGTTGAGTTTCTGGGGTTCAGGCTCTTGAAAGACGGCATTGCCCCAATTTTGTCCCACACTGAAGCCATCCTGTCCCTGCCGGACCCACAATCACCATCCCAGCTGTCTTCCTTCCTGGGAATGTTGGCTTACTACCTCAGATTCATGCCACACTACTCTGACCCGACGGTCCCTCTGCGCCGGTTGCTCCGGATGGACATCACGTGGGACTGGACACCAGCATGCCACGACGTTGTGCAGATCATCAAATGACAGCTCACGTCCCCACCCACACTAACTAATTTCAGCTTGACTGCTCCCACCTTGGTCACCTGTGATGCTTCTGGGGTGGCGCTAGGCACTGTGCTCTCCCAGATTCATGACGGGGTGGAACGCCCTGTCGCTTTTGCCTCGCGTGCGCTTACTCCAGCAGAGCAAAAATATTCGGTGGGGGAGAGGGAGGCCCTAGCCTGCCTGTGGGCATGTGAACACTGGCATGTCTATCTCTATGGCAGACCGTTCACCATCCGCATAGACCACCAGGCGCTAACAGCACTGTTGGCGACCCAAGGCTCTGGGCACAGGCCCATGAGACTCCTGAGGTGGGCTGACAGGCTAAATCAGTATAATTTCAGCCTGGAGTTTATGCCTGGGTGGGCCAACACGATGGCCGATCTCCTGTCTAGAGCTGTGTCAGTGACGAAGGAGATGGGCGGAGCAACATCAGACATAGAGAACGATGAAGATTGGGTTCAAGTCCTGCATGGACCCCTCAGTTCAACAGTTACCCTGACATAGCTACAGCAGGCCTCAGCTGCAGATGAGGCACTCACAGTGCTCCGTACCTATGTGCAGGATGGCTGGCTTGCCCAAGTGGATGACAGGGTGCTTCCCTACTACCGTTTCCGCAACGAACTCTCCTGCTGGGGGGCGGTGTGCCTTGCTCGTGGTCACCGGGCAGTCATTCCAGAAACCCTCAGGGCCAGGGTACTGCATATGGCGCATGAGGGGCACCTGGGGGTGGTCAAGGTGAAGCAGCGCTGCCGTGATACAGTGTGGTGGCCCTGTATAGACTCTGACGTTGAGGAGCTGGTGCGTAACTGCACTTGCTGCCTTTTGAGTGGGAAAACTGGCCAGCCTGCCACAGCCCCTCTCACCCCGACCCCTTGGCCACCTTCACCTTGGGAACATATTCAGGTCGACATCTGTGGGTAACTTCATGGGGTACCTGCTCATGCCCACCACCTGCTGGTGGTTCATGATCTTCACTTGAAGTGGCCTGAGGTTTGCCAACTGAGCTCCATCACTGCACACACCATCATAGACTGCCTGGACAACCTATTTGGAAGCTGGGGCCTTCCCAGTGTTGTTACAACGGATAATGGGGCCCAGTTCACCTTAGCAGAGTTCACAGAGTTCCTCACACTACGCTCCATCAGGCACATCAGGACAGCAGTGTATCACCCAGAGAGCAATGGTGGTGTGGAAAGTCTCAATAAAACTCTCAAAAATGGACTCAGAGCCTGTCTGGAGGAGGGGAGAACCTTCAACGACGCTCTCAACCAAACCCTCCTGACCATCCGGGCATCCAAACATTCCACCACAGGAGTTTCACCGGCGATGTTAATGATCGCGCGCGAACTAAAGCAACCCCTGGACTGTCTGAGAGCTGAGCCAGCTCTTGCACGGGGGAGCCCAGAGCTCCAGAAAGCCAGAGCTCAGGTGAAGGGTTCGCAGGCCCGGATGAAAGAGAGGTTTGATGCCACGCACCGAGTGCAGACCCCCTCACTGGCTGCAGGGGATTGGGTCAGGATCAAACGGCTTCATCGGAGAAATAAACTGAAATCATTCTGGTCAGAGCCACTGCGGGTGATTAAGCAATTGGGGCCGGCCACATACAGACTGGAAAATGGGAGTCGTTGGCACGCAAATCGTCTGCACAGGGTCATCGCCCCACCAGCATCTGCTTCACCGCTGGCCCCAGCAACGGCACTGGGTTGGCAGCCTAGGCCAATGACTATTCGGGTGGGGGATACTCCACCAGCTTTGCCCGACTCCACTCAGCAGCCAGCACGGCCCCAGAGACTGAGAGTCCCGCCTGTCTGGCTTGGGGACTATGTGACAGGGTGATTGTGTTACTGAAGATCTGATAATCTGTGTTTTATTGAGTCCAGTTTAATCTGTTATACATAGTTCCCATGTGACGTCACATCTGTGGGTTGTCCTTTTTGACCCTCCCACAGGTAGGCTAAGCAGCAGTTGGAGCGCGTTCTACTGGCTGTGTATTTTTCACGTGTTTTTTTTTGTTAATTTCTAATTAATTGCAATGGTTACTTCGTGTTGTGTCAGTGGGTGTTCCAGTCGGGTAGACGTTTGGGCAACGCGCAGGTTTCACTTCATCAAAAAAAAAGAAAACGTGAAGGATTTATTTCATCGGAGAAACTCACACCGCCCCATCTCTGCTTGGATCTGCTCAGAAGATCGTGCTTTTGGCCGGTAAACAAAATATTCTACATAAATCATTTTGTGAAACAATGTTAGAGTACAACTGTCTGTGTGTTAGAGCTGTTTTTTTTTTTTTTTTTCATTATTTTAGTGACACCGTCTTGCATGCTGTGGCTAGCTTAGCATCTCGCTAACGCGGCCTCTTCACGGTCCACCGGGCCCGGCGGTGAGACCGTCCCAGTGGGAGAAGGAGGACGGGAGCCAAGTCGTGCGGGCGACGCGTCGGTCCCATGGGACGTGCCTCCGCGGCCGCGACGGATCCACGCCGTCCGATGAGCTCGACGGACCATCCGCTCCAGATGCTAACAACATGCTAACTTCCAACACGGTAACACTCAAAGTGCTGGTTCTGGTCTGTGTTCAGCCTGGACTGTTTGTGCTGGCTGTGTTATTTTAGTTAAACCTTTTTTTAGCTGGTTAGATCTGATTGAGACAGTTTACACATCTTTTTTGGATTTAAAGCTGTGAAGCTCTGTGCTCTAAAGCTCTGTGCTGTGAATCCGGTGTGCGCTCTTTGTAGTAATTAAATAATTAATGATATCGGAGTAACTACTTTGTGACAAGTTGTCTGATTCGTCTGCCATGATTTCTTTCTCAAACTCATTTAACTCGACCACTGCCATTTTGGTGAAGCTGTGGTAGCTCGTGTTTTTGTCCGTATAATTTGCTCTGCTAGTTCGCCATTTTGCCTTTCTCTGCCTTCAGATGTGGTGCGGAAGCCGGTATGGGGGCGTGTCTGGGAACTATGTATTCTTTGCAAAGTATTACGTTTTCAAGGGGGTGAAGGGGGGAAAATGTTGTGTTCAGAAATCACAGTGTTTAGTGTGTTTGTTGGGCCTGTGTTGTGCACTGTTTGTTACAACATGTTACTGTGCCTTTAAGAGATGCTTTACGGCATGGGTAAATGTGAGGGTGGGGGGAGTTTGGAGTTCAGTAAAGTTTGGTGCAACGAAGTGACACGGTGTGGTTATTGAGACTCCGCGGACGTTACATCTACCTGCAGCAACATTTCTCATGAACCAGAGAACAGATGTTAACAAAAAAAATAGGAAACATGAATTTAATGTATATCTATAACTGATAAATGTTTTAAGACAAACTGATTTAAGATGGCCACCATGGACAGCTGACCTCTTGAACAAACAAAATGACTATAATTCAGTTAATGAATGAGTTTTGACCAACATGGTGGAGTTTAAAATGTACATAAAAATGTGATGGGTGATTGCAAACTTCAAGGATGCTAGACTTGTATTTATTTTCTAAACCATTGATGGAAAAAAAGGTAATAAAAATAAATACAAGGAAAGTTGTCCAACAACATGTTCTAAGCCAGAGGCCTGCAATGTAAATAAAGCTAACTAAAACAGAAAAAAAGTCATATCTATGAGTGCTGTTTATTTATTAGTAAGGGGTGGCATGGTTGTGCAGTTGGTAGAGCTGCCACCTCTCAGTGAGAAGGTTGCCTGATCAAATCCCAGCGGTGGGCCTTTCTGGGTGGAGTATGTTCTCTCGGTGCATGCGTGGTTTTCTCTGGGTACTCTGTTTTTCTCCCACAGACCATAATGTTAGGCTGCTTGCTAACTCTAAATTGTCCCTAGGTGCGAGTGAGAGAGTGAATTGTTGTTTGTCTCTGTATGTGATGGACTTGTGACCTGTCCAGGATGCCCCCCACTTCTGGCACATTGACTACTGGATACGAGCCCCAGTGACCACCACCCCCCCCCCCAACCGAGAAAGGAAGAAGGAAGAAACGGATAAAGATAATGGATGGATGGATGGATGGAGGGTCAGTTTGTTTTTGCTCACCCTCACATCTGATTCTTGTTGCTCATCCACTCACCTGATTTCCATGTAGTGATTATTAGACTCAGTGTGAGTACCACTTCCTGCAGCCCCTCCTCCAAGATGGCCGCTGATCATCATCACCTGGCGGTCATCAACCTGATGAGGATCTCTCCCTACTTAAGGCTGCAGTCCAGTGCTATCTTCGCTGGAGCATATCACCATCCCATGCAGTCCAGTGCTATCTTCGCTGGAGCATATCACCATCCCATGGCATTTGTGCGTCTGGCCTAAACATTTCTAATGAAAATAGTTCTTCACCTGTTTCTCTTGTCTCCAGTGTTCCTGACTCCTCGGCTCTGGTTCTCCTGATCCTGGCTTGGATTCTCTTCGTGCTCTGACCTGGTTCTCCTCGTGACCCGTTTGGATTCTCCTCATGCCCTGGCCTGGTCCTCCTCGTGACTCGTCCTTGGTTCTCCTCGTGCTCTGATCTGGTTCTCCTCATGACCCATCCGGGTTTCCCTCATGCCTCGTTCACACCAGTTGCCTGCCTTCCTCATCCAACTGGACTCTGGACGTGTTCCTTCTCTGCAAACTCTCCAAAGGATTGACGGTTGGGTCCAACATCGCCCCTCAACCTGTAAGAGACAAAACACCATCTAAATCACTACCTGTTCTCCTGTGAACCCCTCTCTGACCATCTTCCCCCTCTTTCAGGAGTTGCAGAGAAGCTTTGTATGATTATTCACTGTAAATAATAAACACTGTAAAGGTGGGCGCCAGACCGCTCGGGAGCGCTAAAGCGCTAATCCGCTTATGGCGGACCTAAACAATTTGTTAGCTTTACAGCGGATTGACTAACTTTTATAATTCATAAGTGGATTTGCGCTATTTTTATTTAAAATGCAGTACCGCTAATAACTAATTATCTATCAGTAAAAACGAAAAAACTTATTTACGGGCTCTTAAATCAACCGGACGACTGCTAACAGACCATATCCTGTCAGCGCCGGATGTGGTCCGTGACAAAAAAGCGTCCCCCTCAGTCTCTTGGCTAGAGAGCGCAGTTAGCAGCCAGTGTGTTACTCTGCAGCCTTATTGCTTGTTTTCGAAGAGTCAGACGAAGAGTTTTTAACATGGAGGGTGAACTTATGGATGTTTCTCAGCGGCCTACGCGACGCGTCTGGATTTAAAAAAGTAGTTCGCCATTTGCCCTCTCTTCAAAATGGCGGTGGCCACAGAAGCTAAGGACTTTCCAAGAAAACACGGTAAAAACAATTATTTCTTTGCTGAGAAAAAATATATTTCATAGCTGACGTTATAGCACAAGTTCTTCTGAGCTTGAGAGTTTCACGAAATGGTCAAATCTGCTGGATTAAAAAAAGTAGTTCGCCATTAGCACTGTTCAAAATGGCGTCCGCGACAGCCACAGAAGTTAAGGACTTTCCAAGAAAACACGGTAAAAACAATTATTTCTTTGCTGAGAAAAAATATATTTCATAGCTGACGTTATAGCACAAGTTCTTCTGAGCTTGAGAGTTTCACAAAATGGTCAAATCTGCTGGATTAAAAAAAGTAGTTTGCCATTAGCACTGTTCAAAATGGCGTCCGCGACAGCCACAGAAGTTAAGAACATAAAATAGCTGACAGGGCAGCAAACTTACATACTCAGGGAATCACAAGGAACTCAGGAGACAGAGGCAACAGGAGACAATGCCAGGACAACGATAAACACAGAGATACAGACTTATATACAGGTACATGAACACACAGCATGACAATCACAAACACCTGGACAACAAAATGGAGGAGATAAGCAAGACAATTAACAGAGAGACCAGGGAGTGTAGGGATGGGGACCCACCACCTGAGAGCAACATGCTTACAACTGTTATCTTGAAGTTCTAGGGTGTAGAGAGCCACAGAAACGGTTATGGTAGGCCGGATTTGGCCCACGGGCCTTGAGTTTGACACATGCGATCTAGTGGTACTAAAAGTAACAAAAGAAAAAAAAAAGCCAAATATGTCAGCAGTTTAGCTAACAGACTTTGGAATGGGTACATTTTGTCCTTGTCAAACCTGTTGAAGAGAACCAAACTAAATACTCTGAAACTCAAACAACTTACTGTATAACAGTTCATGCACCGCTAGTTGGCAATGTAGGGCAAATATTGCATAACTTGCTGGCTACCAATTGATGAATTTAAATACTGTAGCGGTTTAGAATTAGCTTCCCCTAATTTTCATAAGACATTAGTGCTTTTGAAATTGCGGACCTAAATAAATTAATAAGTGCTTTAGAAATAGCTGAACTAATTTTTTCCTTCACTCCATTGACTACGGTGACATTATTTATAAGAATGCTCCTACAAGCGCCCTGTGGATGCTGCCTATCATGGTGTGCTGAATAATATTCAGCACACCATGATAGGCAGCCAGTTATGAATCAGCTGCTGATTCATAACTGGCTGTAATCACCCTACCCACCACTGCACCCTGTATTCATTGGTTAACTGGACATTAACTGCATGCAGACCCTCCCACTGGTACATTTTCATCTTTAAATCACTTTTTGGTCTGCTGCCTTTATATCCTCGTCTCTGCGTGAGTGCAGCTTCAGCTTGAGCTCTCAGGACATTATTACCTGCAATGTTCCCTCAGTGAGGACTGAACTATAGACAAAAGTGCCTTCTCCTACTCCGCTCCTGTTTCTTGGAATATCTTGCAAAAAGATATGAAGCTCTCGACCTTGACCTCTCTAAATGTCTTCAAACATTTGCTAAGTTCGTGGCAAAAACCAACACAAACATGTTCCTGGTTTTAGTTTTCTACACCACCTTATAATCTAGCTGTTTTTTCACTACTTCCTTTTGACTGTTCCTTTGATTGCCATTTTATTTTAACTTGTTTAAAAAATTGCTCGCCTTTTATGATTGCCGATTGTTGTCGTTGTTATCCACTGTTGTCATCACTCTTTGTTAAAAACAGGTATCTCTTGTAAATGAGTCCTCAAGGCTCAATGGGATTAACCTGAATAAATAAAGGTTGAATCAATTATTATTGTTAGATCTTCTTTTTTTCTTCT